>JALJCO010006736.1:0-270000 GCA_023101725.1 Atherinomorus stipes
TAACCTGCAGAGGTTCTGGTTCCTCTGGTTCTTCTTTGACCTGCAGATGTTCTGGTTCCTCTGGTTCTTCCTTAACCTGCAGAGGTTCTGGTTCCTCTGGTTCTTCCTTAACCTGCAGATGTTCTGGTTCCTCTGGTTCTTCCTTTACCTGCAGAGGTTCTGGTTCCTCTGGTTCTTCTTTAACCTGCAGATGTTCTGGTTCCTCTGGTTCTTCCTTAACCTGCAGAGGTTCTGGTTCCTCTGGTTCTTCTTTGACCCGTGGAGGTTCTGGTTCCTCCTGTGTCAGACTTGAGGTTCTCTCCAGGTTAGAGAAGTTCTGGTCCAGGAGAACCTCCTGCTCCTCCTTCCAGACGTGGTTCTGGGGGCGGTTCTGGAGGGAACAGAACCAAACATCTTGTTAACCCTGAAAGCAAGATTCAGTAGCAGAAGCAAGAACATCTGCCGGCTCCGGTTCTGCAGGTTTTCCACGTGTCCTGATCCAGAACTTCAGGCTGTTCGGTTCCTTTAATGTGAGTCTGGAATGTTGGACAGAAACCTGCAGGACCGCCGTCCTCCAGGACCAGTTTGGACACCCCTGCTTAGCATTGATAATGCCGATACTAACGCTTGGTATCAATCAATACCAAAGCTCGGTTTCAATATCTGTATCGGCTAAATCGATACCAACGCTTGGTATTGATATTTATATCAACTACAGATACCAACATTGGTATCACTATTTGTATCAACTATATTGATATCAACGTTGGTATCGATATTTGTATGGGATGCATCGATATCAACGTTGGTATCTATGTGGTCAATACAAATATCAACACCAACATTGGTATCATTATTTGTATCAATTCAATTTATATCAATGTTGGTATCAATATTTGTATAGACTGCATCGATATCAACACTAGTATCAATTTAGTTGGTACAAATATCAACACCAACATTGGTATCACTACTTTTATTGACGACATCACCAACTTTGGTATTGATAGTTTTCAGTCATGTGACCTGCCGGGAGTCCTGACTGTTACTCTCTGGCTCGTTCTCAACCTGCAGGGGGCGAGGGGGGGGGGGCGTTCCCTACAAACCATGACGTCACAAAATAACCACCTGCTGATATGAGTGATATTTATATCAACTGCATTGATACCAACATTGGTATCGATGTTTTCGATCCTCCAACACAAACTATCGGTAATAACTCATTTTTCTGCACCCTCCCCACGAGCCCGCTGTGGCGTGACTCCACGTGACACCGTGCACGTGAAAAATTCGTGACAGTTAATCGGTCGCGCGTGACTGGATATTGATCAGTTACAGATTACTAAAATCACTCAACTTCTAAATGTGAGATCGCGTTGCCATGGCAACCCAATGTCCGAGCCGCTTCGGGTGCAGACAGGTTCGTTGCCATGGTAACAGACGCAGGGTCCAGACTGATCTCTTTCTGGGGCAGAAAACCACGAGTTCCCCTCAGCCCAGGGTCTCTACGTAGACCCGGATCCAGGACCAGGACCCGGACCCGAACCCCCCCCCCGATCCACCTGCAGCGGCACGAGAACCCCGTACCCGCAGAGGACGGACAGACAGACATCCCTCCTCTCCGGATGAAACCTGGCGGAGCTTCCGCGGTAAAGATGGAGGCCAGCGAGCGCGAGGAGGGAGGAAACCCGTCTCCTGAAGTCCGGCTGGCGGCAAGTAGAAGAAGAAGAAAGAGTCACGAGCTCTGATGAAGGGAAACCCGCAAAGTTCACGACTTCCACGCGGACTCACCCAGAAAGCCACAAAAACCCGGAACCAGGCGGAGAGTGGCCGCGCCTTCCCCTACGGAAGCTCAGATGGCTCAAAAAGGAGGGCAGTTAGCAGTAGGGATGGGAATACCGATACCCCGGAGTCGATACTTCAATACCAGCCACACAAAATATGGGATTGGATATTTTGTGTGAGGAGATACTGCTGTACACATAGATATTTAATTTACTCATCAGTATTGTTTTTAAAAGTATTTGTTCCAGTACTTCTGCCCTCAAGTTTTACTTCTCTCTGATATTGTCCTTGTAGTCAAGATATGAAAGGGAAAGTTCGTTTTTTTTCAACTGGATCTATTTTCCAGCATGAATCTGTTCATTTCCTCCCCCAGACAGTTCTGGCGTAACTTTAATTCCTTCAGCAGATATTTAGTCCCCCCTCCAGATCAGCGTCTGTCCGATATCATGGAGGTGATGCAGGGAACCCCACGCAGCCTCTAAATGATCATCATCTGCCACAAACTGCTCATTTCACCCATGTTTGTTACCAAACATCAGTCAGAGCAGGTACAGGGGTGGAGGGGGGTGCATGTGGGTATTGGGGGTAGGGGAGGTGGGGGTGGAAGGGGGTGCATGTGGGTATTGGGGGGTAAGGGGGGTGCATGTGGGTATTGGGGGTGAGGGAGGTGGGGGTGGAGGGGAGGTGCATGTGGGTATTGGGGGTATAGGGAGGGTGGGGGTGGAAGGGGGGGGGGCATGTGGGTATTGGGGGTATAGGGAGGTGGGGGTGCATGTGTGTGTGTGAGTGTGGTGGTAGTGACCTGGTGTCAGGTGTGTGGGACAGGGCCTTGATCTGCTGGGGCCTGGACCCTGAGCCCATTGGGGGCTTCAGCTGGGGACGCCCTCTGGGGGGACGCATGTCTGTCCCTTTGGGGGACGTCATCAAACCGCAGTGGCTTTGGTGACATCACTGTTATGCAACACCATAGCAAGTAAACGTCTGTAAATAAGGACGGATCAGCACAAACATGCAACTCAAAGCTGCTTCATGGGGGGGTCCGACTGATGTTTGGTAACAAACATTGGTGAGATGAAGGAGTTTGTGGCAAATGATGATTATTTAGAAGCTGCATCACTGCCGTTGTATCGGACAGACGCTGATCTGGAGGATCTAAAAATCTGCTGAAGGAATTCAAAACTGTCTGATGAGAAAATGAACGGATTCATGCTGGAAAACAGAAAAAAGTGAACTTCACCTTTAATGCAGACTGTTCAATCATGTGATTTACTTTTGAGGGACAAAAGTATCGATGTCCATGAAAAAGTAGTATAGAAAGATGGAGGGAGGAGACGGAGAGATGGAGGGAGGAGACGGAGAGATGGAGGGAGGAGACGGAGAGATGGAGGGAGGGAGACAGAGAGATGGAGGGAGGAGACGAGAGAGATGAAAGAGGAGACGGAGAGATGGAGGGAGGAGACGGAGAGATGGAGGGAGGAGACGGAGAGATGGAGGGAGGAGACAGAGAGATGGAGGGAGGGAGACGGAGAGATGAAAGAGGAGACGGAGAGATGGAGGGAGGAGACGGAGAGATGGAGGGAGGAGACGGAGAGATGAAAGAGGAGACGGAGAGATGGAGGGAGGAGACGGAGAGATGGAGGGAGGAGATGAAGAGATGGAGGGAGGAGACGGAGAGATGAAAGAGGAGACGGAGAGATGGAGGGAGGAGACAGAGAGATGGAGGGAGGAGACGGAGAGATGGAGGGAGGAGCTGAGCTGTTACTGAACTATAGAAGAGACACAAACTTCCACATTCAACACAGTTCAACACACAAACATCACCTTTATTCAACATGCTGTCTTTGCAGACGTTTGGATTCACTCTGCTGTTTCTAGTCATTCTAACAGGTTGCTTTCATTCTTTAAAAGATCAATTTCTAGATTTTCTCTTTGTTCTTCACTTCTTTAACTTCTCTCTTCCTTCAGGTGTCGGCTGTGAAGAACTCAATGCAGTCAAGAAAGAAGAGTCCAGTTTAGAAGGAAGCTCTGTTACTCTGTCCTACACTTATACCAAACTGTCTACCAGCGATTATTTCTTCTGGTATCGACAATATCCTGGAAAACCTCCAGAGTTCCTGATCTCTCACTCTGCTACGGGACGAGAAGGAAATAGAAAAGTGGATGAACTGAAGATAAAAGTGGAGAATAAAGAAATCCACATGAGCATCTCCTCTGCTGCAGTGTCTGACTCTGCTGTGTACTACTGTGCTCTGCAGCCCACAGTGACAGGAAACAGCAAAAGTGTGGAGAAAAAGCTTTGGAGCAAAGACAACACAATACTCCACAACATCCACTAGAGGAGCTCACACACTGTTAAAGCTCTGATGAAACTACAATGTTTTCTATGTCTCTCTCTCTTTGTTTTACCTTTACTGGTAGTCTCAAGGAAACTTTTGCAACCAAAGAGGGAAAAAAGCATCTGGTGCAGGTAAAACTTGCTAAAGAACATCTAAGCTAATGTCAGATGGGATGGAGATATTTAAGTATGTATAGTTTCATCCATGTGTGGAAAAGAGAAAATCCTAAATAAATGGAAACTTTTGAAGGAAATCATTGTAGTTGCTGAGACATTCCATCCTGGAGAAGGAACAATTCACAAGAAATCATTGAAAGACTAAAGAAATGTCACATTCATACCAACACTAAAACCGTTTTAATCAATGCATGGAATCATTGTTTTTACATGAAATCATTGTTAGCAACACACATCAACTTAATCATGAAGCCTTCTGATAACAATCATGTTCAGAAATACATATTAACTAAATCATGGAGCCCTGTTGTCACTTTTATCAGGCCCAGAACTCTGGTTGTGTCGCCCACATTTACCTACAGCTAACTGCTGCTAATAGCTAACAAGCACATTAACTGTGTCCTGAGTTAGCTTCTTAGCTAATGCTAGTTAGCTGACCCGTGTCATACATCGGCGGCCATTCAAAGAAAGAAACAAACTAATAAACAGACATTTTTCACTGAAACGTTTCACGAATCATTCCTGGACATTTATGAAGGAGATACAGAAACTTCCATTAGTTTAAGAGGAGTTTCTCACCTGAAACACAGAACAACAATAAACGCACGGGAGACGTGGCTGGTGTTCGTACAGGATCTCTCAGCTTGTGAGGGAAACGGCAGGACACCCGTGACTCAGTCTCCATGCACCACCTACTGGTGACATATTGTTACTGCGTCTGAGTGAGTCCATGTTGGCAATACAAAGAAAATATTTAAAAGAAACTTAAAGCATCTCTAAAATAACACTTTGTGGGCACACATAAGCAGGAATCACATATATTTGACTTTTTACAGGCATTGAAAGTGATTTACATCAAACTCGTATTCACTCTACTTTTTGCTCAGCGTGTTATACGACCATTTAGAATGAAACATTTTCAAATGGTTGACAATAGTAACATGGATAACATGATACTATTTTCTCTTAAATGTTGCTTTGTAAGAATATGGCTACTTATCTACGTGACTCGTCATGTGGCGCATCAGCTTATTCTGGCAAATGAAACACTCCCCACAAATCTTACAAGAGTATGGTTTCTCACCTGTGTGAATTCTCATGTGGTATAACAAACTAGGACTTTGAGTAAAACATTTCCCACATGTCTTACAAGAATATGGTTTCTCACCTGTGTGAGTTCTCATGTGGCGTAACAAATGAAAACTTTGAATGAAACGTTTCCCACATGTCTTACAAGAGTATGGTTTCTCACCTGTGTGAGTTCTCATGTGACGCAACAAGTTGGAATTTTTAATAAAACCTTTCCCACATGTTTTACAACAATATGGTTTCTCTCCAGCATGAGATCTTGTATGAACAGTTAATCTAGTTCTACTTTTAAATGTTTTCCCACAGGTTTGACAGGGATACCGTTTCTCATCTATGTGGACTTTTTCATGCTTTCTAAGTGATGTTGGGTCCAAACATCTTTCTCCACAGGTCTGACATGAGTACAGCTTCTCAGCAGTGTGCTGAGTATTACAATGACTTTCTAAGAGAAAAGTCTCTTCTGCGTTCTCATTGGTCTCCATCTGACACCCCCTTCTGGCTTCCTATCTGCACATCCCGTTGGTCCTGAGTCTTCAACCATGCTTCCCTCTAAATGTGAATCTTCATCTATAGGAGCGGTGTAAGAGGAAACAGGGTCCCCGTTTGGTTCTGGATCATTGTGCTCATTTTCCTCATGAGCAGCAGGAAGTGAAAAGTCATCAGTTTCATCCTTCAGCAAAAGCTGCCCCCCTCCTGACTGGTGAGGACTTCCTCCTGTTCCTCTTTAATACGTGCAGACTCCGGTTGCTCCTGGTCCAGATCTGAGTGGGACTTCTGCTTGCAGAGCTGCTGCTCATCTTCAACATGGTTATTCAGCTTGGAGACATATTGATGTGGAGCCTCTGGAGGGATGAAGGGACAAATGACAAAGGTCAGGACAGCGGAGTGAAAGGACAGCCTTCACATAGAAAAATCACTCTTTTTAGGGATGGGTACCGAATTCTGTACTTTTATTGGTACCTACCGAATTCCATCTGTGCAAATATCCCCACCTGAGCAGGCTGTCCCTGTGGTATAATGGAACGTACCCAAGGACTGTTGCCCTGACAGCGTCTCTGAGGAAAGCGTGTGACCGATCGCCGATGCTGCACGGAGTCAGTATCTGCCACTCGTGTTCGTGAATGAAGATGTAAGTGTTGCTGTATTTCCCGTTCAAAGCTACTAATCTATGTTTAATGCTGCGGCTCCAGACTAACTTTCAGCACCGGTGCGCCTAACTTTGTAACTTGGGTGCACCAGCAAAAAGTTTAGGTGCAATTCATTGTTTCCAGCATTGCTGTATGCAGCTCATTTTAATCCAGTTTAAGAATTTTCTTTTAATCATTTTACAAAGACATTGATGGTTATTGAAGTTATTCTGAACAATAATGAGGATAAAAAAAAACTGTTTATCATTAATGTCAGTGGAAAAAAACATTTTTAGGGGGAAACTTCACTGAACTTCATGAAACGTAACATTTCAAACTGAAATGTCTTGAGGCTGTGAAGCTTCAGGATGCGCAAATCGATACCCTGGAGTCGCTACTTCAATGCCAGTCAGACAAAATATCTCAATCGATACACTTTGAGTTTTCCGATACCACTGTACAGATACAAATATGCAGTTGTTTCCACATTTGAGAGTTTTAGAAATAAAATGATGTGAAAGCAACCAGATTCTAGCTTCTGTATCACATGATGGTGGTAGCCTATCAGATTCTAGCTTCTGTACCACATGATGGTGGTAGCCTATCAGATTCTAGCTTCTGTATCACATGATGGTGGTAGCCTATCAGATTCTAGCTTCTGTATCACATGATGGAGGTAGCCTATCAGATTCTAGCTTCTGTATCACATGATGGTGGTAGCCTATCAGATTCTAGCTTCTGTGTCACATGATGGTGGTAGCCTATCAGATTCTAGCTTCTGTATCACATGATGGTGGTAGCCTATCAGATTCTAGCTTCTGTATCACATGATGGATCAGATTCTAGCTTCTGTATCACATGATGGTGGTAGCCTATCAGATTCTAGCTTCTGTGTCACATGATGGTGGTAGCCTATCAGATTCTAGCTTCTGTATCGCATGATGGTGGTAGCCTATCAGATTCTAGCTTCTGTGTCACATGATGGTGGTAGCCTATCAGATTCTAGCTTCTGTATCACATGATGGTGGTAGCCTATCAGATTCTAGCTTCTGTGTCACATGATGGTGGTAGCCTATCATATTCTAGCTTCTGTATCACATGATAGTGGTAGCCTATCAGATTCCAGCTTCTGTATCACATGATGGTGGTAGCCTATCAGATTCTAGCTTCTGTGTCACACGATGGTGGTAGCCTATCAGATTCTAGCTTCTGTGTCACATGATGGTGGTAGCCTATCAGATTCTAGCTTCTGTGTCACATGATGGTGGTAGCCTATCAGATTCTAGCTAATGTGTCACATGATGGAGGTAGCCAATCAGATTCTAGCTTCAGTATCACATGATGGTGGCAGCCTATCAAATTCTAGCTTCTGTGTCACATGATGGTGGTAGCCTATCAGATTCTAGTTCCTGTATCACATGATGGTGGTAGCCTATCAGATTCTAGTTTCTGTGTCACATGATGGTGGTAGCCTATCAGATTCTAGCTTCTGTGTCACATGATGGTGGTAGCCTATCAGATTCTAGTTTCTGTGTCACATGATGGTGGTAGCCTATCAGATTCTAGCTTCTGTGTCACATGATGGTGGTAGCCTATCAGATTCTAGCTTCTGTATCACATGATGGTGGTAGCCTATCAGATTCTAGCTTCTGTGTCACATGATGGTGGTAGCCTATCAGATTCTAGCTTCTGTGTCACATGATGGTGGTAGCCTATCAGATTCTAGCTTCTGTATCGCATGATGGTGGTAGCCTATCAGATTCTAGCTTCTGTATCGCATGATGGTGGTAGCCTATCAGATTCTAGCTTCTGTATCGCATGATGGTGGTAGCCTATCAGATTCTAGCTTCTGTGTCACATGATGGTGGTAGCCTATCAGATTCTAGCTTCTGTATCACATGATGGTGGTAGCCTATCAGATTCTTGCTTCTGTGTCACATGATGGTGGTAGCCTATCAGATTCTAGCTTCTGTGTCACATGATGGTGGTAGCCTATCAGATTCTAGCTTCTGTATCACATGATGGTGGTAGCCTATCAGATTCTAGCTTCTGTACCACATGATGGTGGTAGCCTATCAGATTCTAGCTTCTATATCACATGATGGTGGTAGCCTATCAGATTCTAGCTTCTGTATCACATGATGGTGGTAGCCTATCAGATTCTAGCTTCTGTATCACATGATGGTGGTAGCCTATCAGATTCTAGCTTCTGTGTCACATGATGGTGGTAGCCTATCAGATTCTAGCTTCTGTATCACATGATGGTGGTAGCCTATCAGATTCTAGCTTCTGTACCACATGATGGTGGTAGCCTATCAGATTCTAGCTTCTGTGTCACATGATGGTGGTAGCCTATCAGATTCTAGCTTCTGTATCACATGATGGTGGTAGCCTATCAGATTCTAGCTTCTGTATCACATGATGGTGGTAGCCTATCAGATTCTAGCTTCTGTGTCACATGATGGTGGTAGCCTATCAGATTCTAGCTTCTGTATCACATGATGGTGGTAGCCTATCAGATTCTAGCTTCTGTGTCACATGATGGTGGTAGCCTATCAGATTCGAGCTTCTGTATCACATGATGGTGGTAGCCTATCAGATTCGAGCTTCTGTATCACATGATGGTGGTAGCCTATCAGATTCTAGCTTCTGTACCACATGATGGTGGTAGCCTATCAGATTCTAGCTTCTGTATCGCATGATGGTGGTAGCCTATCAGATTCTAGCTTCTGTATCACATGATGGTGGTAGCCTATCAGATTCTAGCTTCTGTATCACATGATGGTGGTAGCCTATCAGATTCTAGCTTCTGTGTCACATGATGGTGGTAGCCTATCAGATTCTAGCTTCTGTATCACATGATGGTGGTAGCCTATCAGATTCTAGCTTCTGTGTCACATGATGAGGGTGACCAGAAAATGACTCTATTCTTTATTTTCACAAATCAGAAACTGTGCTTGAATTAATCTACAACCTCTTTAGAACATCTGAGAGCAGGTTTGAAGATTGTAAATGTTGTGGGTTTTAGTCGGGACCGGGTCTACTGTCGTGTAGATGCAGAAAAAAAAAAAAAAAAAAAAAGCATAAAATGAGCCTAATTTGTATTTTCACAAATATAATAAAGGTTTCACAAATCAGACATGGTGTTTTTATGAATCTGTAGTCTCTGTAGAATAATTTAGTCCAGATGTGATGAGTATACGTTTTGTAGTTTTTGGTCAGGACCAGGTCTAATCTAGTCTAGATGCAAAAAAAAGTAATAAGATGAGCCTAATTTGCATTTTCACAAATAGAATAAAGGTTTCATAAATCAGAAATTGTGTTTTGATCATTCTGTAGAGTGTACAGAATAATTCAGTCCAGGTTTGAAGATACTAAGTGTTATAGTTTTAGATCAGGACCTGTTTTAATATAGTCTGTGTTTTCGCAAATACAGTGGAATCGCCCTTAACACATATAGCGAATCGGAAGCCAACTTCAGCGCCGTGTTTCTGCCTGGAAAATAACTGCAGCTGAGAGGCTGAAACTAAATGTAGCCCAGATCTCTGATCAGGATCCTCCAGGACTTCATGACTGAGTCCAGACTTTCATACCTGTTCTGATCAACTTTATCTGAGGTCTCCAGGTGATATCCAGCAGTCTGCGCTGACGATCGATCTCTTCCTCGTACTGGACGATGGTTTTCTGGAACTCTCTGAATATTTCTTCTGCAGCAGCTGTTAGTCGCTCGCTGATAAACTCTCTCAGATGATGAACTGAAGACATTGTTGCTGAAACACTGAAATATTCAGCTGAGAGACCAAACACAACCGTCTTCCCGCTCAGTCCGAGCACGAGGACAGCTAACCATGCTGCTAGCGGACTGTTGACTTCCGCTTGGTGTCACACTCTCAAGTTCCGGGTGAGGAGGGAGGTTAACTTTTGTTTCCGGCTTCTCCAACTTTCAACTTTTCTCATTTGAAACCTTTATTCAAACTTAACCAGACAGTTTCCTGGATATTTATTCTGCATTTCTCACAGACAAAACAACATTCTGAACATCCAGAATAATAATCAATAACAGATGAGAATGTGAATAAAATAGTGGAAATATCTGCATTCCAGTAGCTACTGCTTAAAACAGTTCATGTGAGTAAATCTGCATCATGATCTCATCTGAATATCATATTGAACAGATGCATTATAAAGCTAATGCTTAAAGGTGCCATGACATCAAATTTCACTTTTCTGGGGTTTTGGGGGAATAATCTGATCTGTTGTGCTCTGATGAGGTCATGTGAATGTCAGAGTGAGAATCAAAGTTCCTGTTTATGGTCTGTCAGCTTTTTCTCTCTGCTCAGAAACAGATGAATCAGACAGCAGCTTATCATTCTACGTAGTTCCATCATTCTACGTAGTTCTCTCATTCTACGTAGTTCTATCATTCTACGTAGTTCTATCATTCTACGTAGTTCTATCATTCTACGTAGTTCCATCATTCTACGTAGTTCTATCATTCTACGTAGTTCTATCATTCTACGAGTTCTATCATTCTACGTAGTTCCGTCATTCTACGTAGTTCTATCATTCTACGTAGTTCCATCATTCTACGTAGTTCCATCATTCTACGTTGTTCTATCATTCTACGTAGTTCTATCATTGTACGTAGTTCCATCATTCTACGTAGTTCTATCATTCTACGTAGTTCCATCATTCTACGTAGTTCTATCATTCTACGTAGTTCTGTCATTCTACGTAGTTCTATCATTCTACGTAGTTCCATCATTCTACGTAGTTCTATCATTCTACGTAGTTCCATCATTCTACGTAGTTCTGTCATTCTACGTAGTTCTATCATTCTACGTAGTTCCATCATTCTACGTAGTTCTATCATTCTACGTAGTTCTATCATTCTACGTAGTTCCATCATTCTACGTAGTTCTATCATTCTACGTAGTTCTGTCATTCTACGTAGTTCTATCATTCTACGTAGTTCCATCATTCTACGTAGTTCTATTATTCAACGTAGTTCCATCATTCTACGTAGTTCTGTCATTCTACGTAGTTCTATCATTCTACGTAGTTCCATCATTCTACGTAGTTCTATCATTCTACGTAGTTCCATCATTCTACGTAGTTCTATCATTCTACGTAGTTCCATCATTCTACGTAGTTCCATCATTCTACGTAGTTCTATCATTCTACGTAGTTCCATCATTCTACGTAGTTCTATCATTCTACGTAGTTCCATCATTCTACGTAGTTCCATCATTCTACGTAATTTAATTGCTCCAATAAGAGCACACTATCAAGTAAACAGCCCCCCCCCCCCCAACGGTTTATGCACCGTCCGCTCCCCCTCCCTGTCTGATTCAGCTTCGTGTATGGAGCTAGTAGTAACTTCTGTGCAGTCAGGTCTGGATTTTCAAACAAATGGATTTAAAAGAAAACTTCTGCAGCAACACTGAGGGAGGGGGCCACAACCTTGTCATTACCTGTAAGTTTATTTATTTTCTAAATGCTGTCTTGTCTGATAAACGTAGCTCACTGTCTGAACTGCCCATGTTGCTAGCAGTTAGCCTTTAGCAAACTCCGACCACAGCTTGACCTAGATTCTCCAAATAAGGTCATAGCCAAATAAGGTGTAGCCAATCAGAATGAAGTCAACGTGGTCTCCGGGTAAAGCTCCATATCATCACCGGACCCAACCAAGGGGCAAACTCCGCCTCAGAACAGTGAAGCTCGCTTCCTCGTTGTAAATAGTGTAATCCTCCCTTCATCCGCTAGGGGCTGGCTCCAAGAGCGAGCAAATCCCCCATAGACTCCCATGTTAAAAACGCCAACTTCACAGCAGAAATAAACAGGTTTACAGCCTGGTTCAAAAAATCATTTTAGGTTTATTAGGTCAAGTTTACCTTCATGTCAACTGTGAGGGGGGTGAATTTTTTTATAACTCATTCGTTTAGATGTTATTTATTCTTCAAATTACACATAATTTAGGGCGTGTCCTTATGATTGACATGCGGCAGACCGGAAGCTCCGCCTGCCGACCGGAGGCTCCTAGTTAGCTCCTTCTTTGCTCTTAATAAGGTCTCAGTTTGTTACAGAGTCGCACAACGGCGGTGTTTAGTCAGCGAATTGCAAGTCTAAGCATGTCTTACCTTAACCATGCCGCTTAGGGGGCTTATCTTTGTTAGCTCCTCTTAGTTTCGTGTTAGCTCAGTTAGCGTTTAGCCCACAGTACGTCAGCTGTCAATCATTTGCTCCGCGGCCGCGCTGTGCCCATTTTAGGATTTTCCTGGAGTGACGACGTACGTGACACGGCAAGATGGCGACGGTAAGACACGCCCACCTGGCTTCACATTTCTCTATTCAGAAGAGACCGGAAGCTACGTCCAGTAATTATATACAGTCTATGGACCCAACTGTATTACTGAGGAAGTGAGGTCTGGTGTTTCAAAACAATACTCCGCTGTAAAAAATGCAGTTTTTTTCTTTGGTGTATTTACATATAAAGTAATGCCAACAACATAAACTAGTTTTTAACTGTTATGTCATCACTCCTTTCATGAAAGATGACTTTAGGACTGTTATTTCAGCTCATGTGATCAATAGAACAGCAGGGCTTTAAATTTCTACTGAAAGCTTAGAAAGCTGAGTTTAAATGTGTGTTTGTCTCAGAAAGTTCTTTCTATGTTGATGTGAAGCTGCTGAAAGGCAGAGTAAGAGAGAGGAGAGGAAGTAGAGATGAAAGAGGAGACGGAGAGATGGAGGGAGGAGCTGAGCTGTTACTGAACTATAGAAGAGACACAAACTTCCACATTCAACACAGTTCAACACACAAACATCACCTTTATTCAACATGCTGTCTTTGCAGACGTTTGGATTCACTCTGCTGTTTCTAGTCATTCTAACAGGTTGCTTTCATTCTTTAAAAGATCAATTTCTAGATTTTCTCTTTGTTCTTCACTTCTTTAACTTTCTCTCTCTTCCTTCAGGTGTCGGCTGTGAAGAACTCAATGCAGTCAAGAAAGAAGAGTCCAGTTTAGAAGGAAGCTCTGTTACTCTGTCCTACACTTACTCTAAAACAGCAGCTGCTGGTGATAATTTCTTCTGGTATCGACAATATCCTGGAAAACCTCCAGAGTTCCTGATCTCTCACTCTGCTACGGGACGAGGAGTAAATGGAAAACTGGATGATCTGAAGATAAAAGTGGAGAATAAAGAAATCCACATGAGCATCTCCTCTGCTGCAGTGTCTGACTCTGCTGTGTACTACTGTGCTCTGCAGCCCACAGTGACAGGAAACAGCAAAAGTGTGGAGAAAAAGCTTTGGAGCAAAGACAACACAATACTCCACAACATCCACTAGAGGAGCTCACACACTGCTCCAGCTTTGCTTTGTCAGGATTCAGTTCAGCTTCTTTGTTCAGGTGAGAATAAAGCAGACATCACTGTTTACTTTGTGATGGAAACGTCTGCTTTCTTCATTAACCGTGACTAAAATACACTTTGTTTCACATTGTGATATTGGAACAGAGAAATAAAGTTGTAGAAATGAGCAGAATGAGGGAGTGTGTGTGGTGGATCTACTGAACATTAGACTGTTTACAAAGAGACACCTGCTTCTTCATTTCAGACTTTTTCTGCTTTTATGTCTTTTAGAGGAAAAAACACTGGAAATATTTTTACTGTAGGATTTATTTATTAGTTTATTTCAGTTTAATTTATTTTAATTGAATATAATTAAATGTTGGACTTGAATAAAGTAGAACAGCAGCTGTTTCAGTAATGTTCCAGAACAGTTTGGTAACCTTTAGTTAACATTTTCTAACTGGAGGATCATCAGATAAAATCATCATTCAGGAAAGTAGAGATGCACGATATTAGAATTTTGACCGATATCCGATATTTTAAAACTCATGTGGCCTAATAACCGATATCGATACCGATATTAAAGCTGGAAAAAAAGGCATCAATTGTAAATAACAGTTTTGTATCTGTTTCTGGCACTTTTGAAAATAGGGGTGGGAAAAAATATCAATACACTGAGATATGATATTTTCAAATGCTGATATCAAATCAATATTTAAATACGCAGTATTGATCTATTTACTTACAAAATCTTGTGAGATTTCAGTGTTGTGTTACAAACTCACAAAATTTCATAAATTCTCCTGAGATTTCGTTCGTAAATTAGATCGATACTGTTTTTAAATGTCATTGTGATATAAGCACATGAAAATATCACAATATTTCAGTGCATTGATATTTCTTCCGACCCCTATGACCGATGTCTGATACTCAGTTTTAATGCCGATACCGATAGGGGGGCTAATTATATTGTGCATCCTTAATCTCTGAATAAACTTTCTAATGTGAAAGGCCTTAATATTAATGATCAATACTTAATAAACCAACTCTCAGATGATACGACCGTACGTAAAAATCTAATAATCTTTAACTTTATGATCGTTGAGTCATTAGACTTGTGGTGAGAGGGAGGAATGGGGGAGGGGAAAGGAACTAAAATCTTTTTTTTTTCCAAATCTTTTTATTTAAAGGGACATGAGGCAGGAATTTAAAAACAAACAAACATTCATGTCCGTGTGTTTCATACTAATGGGTGATGAAGCACTAAATACCAAAAATAACGTTTCCACCACGTTTCTCTCCGTTGCCTTGAACAGGCTGTGTGCTGCATAAAGCTGCAATTCGGTGTCTGAATTTCCCGCGCTGCCCTGCAGACGTGACGTCATTAACGCTGCAGACGTGACGTCATTGATGCTGCAGACGTGACGTCATTGATGCTACATCCACAGTTCTGATCCAGGAAGAAGACGGTCGCGGTAAATTCAGACACTGTAAGTGATAGTTATGGATTCTTCTGCTGTCAGCAAACGATCCAGATCAACTGAAAGACACGAAAACGTGGAACTACGAAGAAAAAGGTGAGTAAACAACATTATAGCTTCAGTTTGTGCTCCGTGACGGCTTGGTGGGGGCTCCAGTTACCTGAAGCGGCAGTCACGACTTTCGTTTCTTAATCTTGTCTTTAGTCCCTTTAAGTTTTACAGAAACATAAGATGTAATGACATTTGTTATAAGGAAGAAAAACAAAGTGAAACATGTATAGTCGTGTGTCAGTAAATCTCAGCCCCAACCCACCCCCATAAAGGCCCACTCAGGTCAGGTCAAGCCGAGACTAAAGTTAACACCGCACGTTCACGCACACGCACACAAACATACACACACCCACAGACATACACAGAGAAATGGAAGGAAAGTAGGACAAAGGGAGAAAGAGGGGGGGGGGGGGGGGGGGGGGATAAAAAAATGAAAATGATTAAGAGAAAGGGAGAGAGAGAAAAAACAACAGCAAAAAAAAAAAAGAAAAAAAAAGGGTAAAATAGATAACCAGCTAGTAAATAGAGGGGGAGTCGGGGCTGAAGGGGAGCAAACTTGGTCCTATCCTGCATCTAGATCTCGGTCTGGGGAGTGAGCAAACTCCAAGAACGGTTCCAGGTGTTATGAAATGTCTTGATGGAGCCACTGAGTGAAAACCTGAGTTTTTCAAGTTTTAGATTATAAAGACCTTCTTTAACCCAGTGGTTATATGATGGGGGGGCGGGGGGACCTCCAGCTGAGCAGATTCAACCGACGAGCCAGCAGGGTTGAGAAAGCCAGAATCCGTCTCACTGTAGCAGGAAGGTCAGTGTCAGAAGGTAAACCAAAGATAGCTGATACACAATTAGGGTGGATGACCTGGTCGTAGGCCCGACCTGGTATCAAAATGTTCTGCCAGAAAGTTGTCAATTCAGGACACGACCAGAACATGTGGGCATGAGTAGCAGGAGACTGTTGCAGGTGTTGCTAACTGTGGGGTAAATTCTGGCCAGTTTAGCGTTTGTACAGTGGATTCTGTGAATGACTTTGCACTGGATCAAACTGTGACGGGCGCAAACGGAGGAGGTGTGGACCAAATCCAGAGCAGAGAGCCATTGGTGTTCTGTCAACACTACTGACAGGTCATTTTCCCACGCTGTCCTGATTAAGCTGAGATGTTCAGAGGTAGCAAAGCGAAGATGGTTGTACAACAGCGACGCACGTTTCTTTTGTTTAGGGTCTATAGTCAATAAGATGTCTGTCAGGGTTTGGGGAGGGCGATTAGGAAAGTGGGGAAAATTCTTTTTAACAAAGTCTCTGATTTGAAAGAAACGAAAAAGGTGGCTACCTGGCAAATGAAATTTTGATACGAGTTCTGTAAATGACATGAAGATGTCATCTGAGGTCTTTAACAATCATGATACCCTTGTTGTGCCAGTTTTGGAATGTTAGGTCTGTGTTCGAGGGTCTGAAGGCGTGGTTTTTGAAGAGTGGGGGGAGAATTGAAGGGGTGTGGAGGCCGAGGTATTTCCTGAGTTGAATCCATATTTTTAGTGATGCAGATACAATTGCATTTGTCTTCAGATGAGTTACAGAGCGGAGAAGACGGGAGCATAGAACAGAGTGCAGGGGAGTCTAAAGATGCGCTTTCCAGCTGTAACCAGGCAGGTGAGGAATCAGGAACATCCCCCCTCCAGTACAGCATTTTCTGCACATTAGCTGCCCAGTAGTATTGTCTTTGGTAATGTATATGGGGATGTGTTGGAAAAGGTAGAGGAATTTGGGCATGACAACCATTTTCATGAAGTTTATCTGACCTGCAAGGGATAACGGTGGGGAAGACCAGCGGTCAAAGTCTTTCTCAGTCTTCTCTGCTAGAGGCAGGAAGTTGGTCTTAAACATGTCAGGCATGGATGCTGTAATTGAGATGCCCAAATATCGAAAGCCAGTGTCAGCCCACTTAAATGGTATTAAAGAGTGTGAGAGTTGCTTGGCCAGTGAATTGATTGGGAACAGTTCGCTCTTTTGATAGTTTAGTTTATAACCAGAGTATATGCCAAACCGATCCAGAATATTGTATATCGCAGGTAACGATGTAGCTGGGTTTGAGATAAACAGGAGCAAGTCATCTGCATATAATGAGACTTTATGTGTTGTGCCAAATCGGGTAATACCTTCAAAACCATTGTCTGAGCGCAGCCAGAGGGCCAAGGGCTCTATAGCAATGGCGAACAGGAGTGGTGACAGAGGGCAGCCTTGCCTTGTACCTCTCTGGAGAGCGAAGGGGGGTGACAACGTATCGTTGGTTTGTATTGAGGCCATGGGAGAAGAGTATAAGAGTTTGACCCAGAGTATAAAATTATTGTCAAGGCCAAATCTACCCATCATTTCAAAGAGATTTCCCCACTCTACTCTATCGAAAGCTTTTTCAGCATCTAGGGACACTACTACCTCAGGGATCTCAGAACAAGGTGAGTGAACGATGTTAAGAAGTCGCCTGGTGTTGTGGGAGGATTGACGATTCGGCATGAAACCTGTTTGATCCAATCCGATGATCGACGGTAGTACCTTTTGAAGATGGAGAGCAAGAATTTTTGAAAGAATTTTGAGGTCAGCATTAAGTAGTGAGATCGGTCTGTAGCTACTGCAAAGTAAAGGGTCCTTCTCTTCTCTCTCAAGTAGAAATGCTTCATTATACATGTCTCTCAGAACTGGAGCTAGGAGATCTGTGGAGATTTGATAATATTCTGCAGTGAAGCCATCTGGGCCGGGTGACTTACTGCTCTGTAATGACTTAATGGCTTCTTGAACCTCTGCAGTTGTTATAAGTCCTCCCATGTCTCTTGCTATGTCTGCATCGACCTGGGGGAAAGCGATATTACGAAGAGTGTCATGTCCAATTGTTGGGTTGTCAGATGTATATAAATTGGTATAAAATTGGGCAAATATTTTGTTAATTTTGATTGGGTCAGTACAAGTCTCCCCTGTGTCAGATCGGATAGCTGGTATTAATCTTGAGGAGGCCTCAGACCTGGCCTGGTGAGCTAGAAGCTTCCCAGCCTTATCTCCCGATTCAAAAAAACGCTGTCTGGATTTGAGTATTTGCAGTTTTGCTTTGCTTGTGGATACCAAGTCAAACTCTGTGTGGAGCCTAAGACGTTCTTTATAAAGACTGCGGTCTGGGTCGGATGCATTTTTGTCATCAATATCTTTTATTAGTTGCATCAGCCCTGCAGTGCGAGCAGTCTCAGATTTGTTTAAGTTTGAAACAAAGGAAATTAACTGGCCTCTGATGTTCCCACAATACTCTTTCAGTTTCTGGCAGGTCATTCAATAAGAGAACAGTGTAACTTGGGTACGTAGAAATAATCTATAGTGATCTTCAGCTAGTAACGCAGTGTTAAACCTCCACTGTCTAAACGGTTTGAACTGTGTACAGAAGATGAGGTCAAGGGAGGTTGGGGGCATGGTCAGATATGACAATGCTGTGATAGTCGCAGGAGCTAACATTGGAGATGAGTCTATTGTCTAGTAAAAAAAAATCTATGCTAGAATAAGAATGGTGTACCTGTGAAAAAAAGGAAAAAAGTTTAGAAGTGGGAAATTTATGTCGCCATGGGTCTGATAGTCCGAGTTGTTCTGCAAAAGAGTTGAGGATTTTAGCTGACTTGGATAGAGTATACATCTTGTTAGAGGATCTATCCAGGACAGGAACCTGTACCAGATTGAAATCACCACCCATAATGAAGCAGTAGTTGTTAATGTTTGGAAAGGATGTGAAAAGTTTGGATATAAATGCACTGTCGTCCCAGTTAGGGCCATAGACACTGACCAGAACTACCAAGACACTCTGTAGTTTGCCAGAAACAATAACGAAGCGACCCATAGGGTCTGCTACAACTTTGTGGGATTCGAATCGGATGTTTTTACGGATCAGGATGGCCGTTCCCCTGGCCTTCTCATTGAATCCGGAGTGAAAAAGGTGACCAATCCAAGCTATCTTGATCCGTGGGACCTCTCGAGTCCGCAGATGGGTCTCCTGAATAAACATTATGTCTCCTCTAAGCTGTTTCAGATGAGCCATGATTCTGCCAGATTTGGTGGGGCCCCCCCAACCCCCTTCACATTCCACGAAACAAATCTAAGTGTGTCACTCGTGCTGGACATATCTTGCCAATTTCGAGTAGGGCGGTATTATTGAAGTGTAGGGAGGGGAATGAGAAGAAAAGGTGTGCAGAATTAGGGAGCTGCATTTAGTGTAGACCGAGGCCGGCGCCAGGCAGGGGCAAGAGGGGGCACTGCCCCCCCAAACAAACACTGTGCCCCCTTAAATCAAATCTGACGAAAAGGCAATCGATTCCTAAGCTCTTTTCCCTGCACCACTCCGCATCACTCTGTGCGCCCCCCTGAGCGCGCTGGGTGTCAGCTGCAGGAGGATCTACTGTCTGCAGAGCTCTGCTCAGCCGCTAGTTCTGCTGGTTCGGCTCTGAGGACCATCAGCATCAGCTGCATCCTCATACCAAACGTGGAAACACCGCGGAGCTGCGCTGCACTTTCCATCAGTCAGAAGCGTTACAGAGCAGAATGTTTCTGTCACGGCTGGATTTTCCAGTTTACTTGCTCATGCGAGCGTTTAAGATGAATAATAATCAAGCAAAGGGCTATTTAGCCAGTCCAACTATGTGGTTACTCCTTGTTTCATCACTTCTCCTTGTTTTTTTGTTTTTTTTTGCATCTACCATCGATAAGTGAATTAAAATATAGCCTATAAATATCACGTCGTCCATGTTGTCAAATGAGACTGACGACTACCTGATGGCTTGGTGTCTGCAGAGGCAGTGTTTGTAATGTGCAGTGTTCAAGTGCCCAAACTGCATTTTGTGACGGGCGCACCGTGCACGAGAGGAAAAAGAAAATATACTGTATTCCATCATAATGTCGGCCTGTATGTGCAATCGCGGACCAGCGCATGAGAGCAAAAGAAAAGGTTTAATTTCAGCTCATTTTCACATGAAGTTATGGGGAGGTCGCTCCGTTTGCTGTAAGTTTTACTCTTTATTCACTCCTGCTGCTTTCAGCAGCTCAGATGGAGATTCATGTGGTCTTCTGCATCTGTTTTAACAGAACTCAGACTGTAGACGACAGCTTAAGGCTGTCGTCTACAGTCTGAGTTTGGTTTAATTTTTTATTAAAGCTTAGAATAAAAAATACATTGTTGATTATTAGAACTTTGGTAAATAATATTTAATTTTTCTTTATTTTTATTATTTCCCGTTTCTCCCTGAGGGACTGCAACTTTACTGTGGTCAGGTGGTCAGCTTATTTGGTTGCGTTTATTTGAGAAAACATACAGCCATGGAAAAAATGAGACCACCATTGTCATAAAAAATAATGGTTATGCAATCAAGTACCAATGAATAGTGAATCATGTGACTACAAGAGACAGAAAATATGTAATGCCTCAAAACTGTTTTTGGCAGTACAATGTCATAGCTATTGATGTAAGAACTTAATAACTAAAATAACTTATCAAGAAAAGCATCAAAATGGCTAATATCGGTAGTTAAATTAAACTCTGAGCTATTTTTGTTGTTGTTATTATATTTGTCCAGACAAATGTACTTTTAGTACCAGGCATTAAAATGACCAAGAAATATGAGAAAACAAGGGTGGTCTCTTAATTTTTTCATCACACAGTGTGTGTGTGTGTGTAGTTAAATTGATTTTGGATGCATAGATGTCTAATGACTGTCCAATAAGACAATTCTGCTTTTGGATGCTAAACCTTCAGCAAAAGATATTTGATTCATTTCTTAGTTTTATTTATGAGAACTGATATTTTCTGTTTTCCCCATAAGGGATTGCAGGGTTTGCGTGCCTCAGTGACCCTAAGAGCTATACCAGCTGAAGCTTTGGTTTCAGGTGGGACATCCAAGCTGGACAGGTCTTAGTGGAGAGGCCTGACAAACTGCAATTCATTTCTTGGGAGTTAAACTCTGCCAACAACCCAGTCCCATTAAGAAAACACTTATTGATAACAAAAAGTGGGCTGAAGCATGACGTGTACACACATGCCCCCTTCACATTTCCACATGCCCCCTCATGTATGTGGTCCAGGAGCCGGCCCTGGTGTAGAGGCATTGGGTGGTGGAGAGAGGGGAAAAAAAAAGGGGGGGGACAAGTAGGTAGAAGGGGAGATGCGACAGCATGAACAGAATAAGTTAGAGCACATTCATACAGACAAACAAGTGCACGTGGCGTGTCTGGTGACCAGTACGAACAATGACCCAGACTGAGACTTTGGACCCATTGAGAAAATAAAATCTCGAGTGTCCATTGCACAAAGATGCATTGAACCAGCATCTAAGAGGCTCTTCCGACGAGAGCTCCAATCTGCGTTTAAATTAGTATAAAACGTTCACACATAGACATAAAGGGAAACCAACCGTCAGAACAAATGCTTTAGCTACAAAAGAGGCTTCATTTCCAGTAGAATTTCACATAGGGTAGCCTTTCGTACTCCTGTCCCAGCAGAATATCTTAAAGTCAATTATTCAGTACTTATTCATAGTCAAATGAATATGCAAATAGAAAGGAAAAAAATAAAATAGCCATTTAAGGGAAAAAAGAAAAAAAAGAAGAAATTCAACAGAGGAAGAGCCAAAGATGAAAAATATGACTTGTGGCCTAAAACGTTTGTAGATTATTGCCAGCCTGAAGGAGGAGGGATGCGGTAAAAGCTGAACAAAGCGCCCGGCATGCCGACTTGTTAAAAACAACTGGGCCAGTCTGATACCAAGATTGTAGGATAACATTTTGAGTTCTGCATGAGTAAAAGTAGCTACTGTACTGAAACACAGCATTGAGGCTCTAAGTATTTTATATATCGGTCTTTCTGGTTTAATACCAATGCCAGGGTGACGTCACGTTCCCATTTAGCGTGGTCTGTCGGGTTTTCGCAGCGGACCCTTTCATACATACCAGAGCAAATCAGCCGTCAGCAGGCCGGCGCTGTGGTTGCGGTAGGACTGGATGAAGTCCTCGGCATCCCTGGGGGAGGCGAGCCTTCTCCTCTTTCCTTCTGTGGTGATGAACAGTTTAGCCGGGTAGTGGAGGGGGGTTTGAGGCCGAGGCTGCAGAGGTCTCTCATACATCGAGCGTTGTTCCAACACCTCCGGGCAGTAATCTTTGAATATGTGAATGGAGCAGTCCTTATATTTCAGCTTTCCCGCCGCTTTCGAGCTTCACGCACCACCAGGTCGCGGGTCTGAAATCTGTGAAAGCATATCACCACGGCTCTGGACCTCCCACCCGGGCCTGGTCTGGCTGCTAATGTACGATGAGCCCGATCTCGCTCTGGGGCTGATGACAGGGTGGGTTCTCCAAAGACCTGAAGCAAGAGATGCGAGAAGAACGCTGTAGGTTGGGCCCCCACGATGCCTTCAGGGAGGCCAACAAGCCTGATGTTGTTCCGGCGGCTCCTGCCCTCCAGATCGGTAAGCTTCGTTTGAGCATGGCGTTCTCCTCGGCTAATGTGGTTAGCTTCCACTCCACGGTTTGCATATCCTGACGGATCGTGGTTGAAGATGTTTCCAGCGAAGGGAGACGTCGTTGGTGATCGAGTAAGGAGGCCTGGATACTGTCCAACTTCGTATCAAGTTTGGAGAACGCTACGGATGTTCTGCTCGAGTCAGAGTATGCTCTGATTACTCTGCAGAAATACTCTGATTACTCTGTAGAAATACTCTGATTACTCTGCAGAAATACTCTGATTACTCTGCAGTAATACTCTGATTACTCTGCAGAAAAACTCTTGATTACTCTAGAAATACTCTGATTACTCTGCAGAAATACTCTGATTACTCTGCAGTAATACTCTGATTACTCTGCAGAAATACTCTTGATTACTCTGTAGAAATACTCTGATTACTCTGCAGAAATACTCTTGATTACTCTGTAGAAATACTCTGATTACTCTGCAGAAATACTCTGATTACTCTGCAGTAATACTCTGATTTCTCTGCAGAAATACTCTTGATTACTCTGTAGAAATACTCTGATTACTCTGCAGAAATACTCTTGATTACTCTGTAGAAATACTCTGATTACTCTGCAGAAATACTCTGATTACTCTGCAGTAATACTCTGATTACTCTGCAGAAATACTCTTGATTACTCTGCAGTAATACTCTGATTTCTCTGCAGAAATACTCTTGATTACTCTGTAGAAATACTCTGATTACTCTGCAGAAATACTCTTGATTACTCTGTAGAAATACTCTGATTACTCTGCTGAAATACTCTGATTACTCTGAAGAAATACTCTCATTACTCTGCAGAAATACTCTGATTACTCTGCAGAAATACTCTGATTACTCTGTAGTAATAGTCTGATTACTCTGCAGAAATACTTCGATTACTCTGTAGAAATACTCTGATTACTCTGTCAAAATACTCTGATTACTCTGTAGAAATACTCTGATTACTCTGCAGAAATACTCTGATTACTCTGCAGAAATACTCTTGATTACTCTGTAGAAATACTCTGATTACTCTGCAGAAATACTCTGATTACTCTGCAGAAATACTCTGATTACTCTGCAGAAATACTCTTGATTACTCTGTAGAAATACTCTGATTACTCTGCAGAACTACTCTGATTACTCTGCAGTAATACTCTGATTACTCTGCAGAAATACTCTGATTACTCTGCATGCATCCTCTGAGGAGGTATCTGCTCTACGTGCTGCTCCTTTATCTGCTATGATCTTTATTCTAGATGATTTCAGAGCTCTTGGCACATCTGTTGTAATTTGCTGCTTCTATCTTCCAGCTTTTATTTTCCCTCCATGTTTTATGTTTTATGTGATGTGACTGCTGAATGTGTCGGGCTGCTGCAAACCAAACTGGCCTTCTGAGGAACAAATCAATGAAGTGAAGTGATCTTTCAGTCTTTTTCCTTCAGTCTGTTGTGATGATTTAGTTGCTTCCTTCATCATCATCATCCTCCTGCAGCTCTGCTGCTGTTTTCATTCTGATTCTTCAGGACTGTCTTCCTTCAGGTGTGAGCTGTGAAGAGCTGAGTGAGGAGCTGCTGGAAGGCTGAAGGGGAGTTTTTCCTCCACTAGAGGGCGACATTATGAAGTAGACGGTGCTCTACTTCTGCTCTGTGTTCAAGCATTCTGTCAATAAGAAGAGCTGCTGTGTTCTCTCTGTTCTTCATTCAGTACAAGTGAAAAGAATGTTGCTGCTCTTCATCTGGATGATGATGATGGTCTCCTTTCAAACTGGTGAGTCATGAACAGATGGAGCTCAATGGAGAAGAAGATGATAGAAATGAAAGATGTTTCATGATGTTTGGCTTCCATTTTTCTAGAAAGAAACTAGTTTTTGGATCCAGAATGAAAATGCAAACATGATGGTGAAATCTATCTTTGCTTCCAGGATCTTCGGAGGATTTACTGACACCATTTAAAGAAGTACGGATGCTTCTGGAAGGAGACAAAGTCACTCTCTCCTGCAACTATTCAGGAACCGTACAGTATCTCTACTGGTACCAACAGAAGTCCACTTCACCTCCACAGCTGCTCATTTCAGGACTTTCAGATTCTACAGATAAAAGTTTCTCTTTAAAACATGAGAGAGAGAAAAAGGAGTTTCATCTGGAGATCAGCACCACTGCAGTGTCTGACTCTGCTGTGTACTACTGTGCTCTGCAGCCCACAGTGACAGGAAACAGCAAAAGTGTGGAGAAAAAGCTTTGGAGCAAAGACAACACAATACTCCACAACATCCACTAGAGGAGCTCACACACTGTTAAAGCTCTGATGAAACTCTGAGAGGATCCACATGAGCAGCAGATCCACATCAACATGATGCTGCAAACACTCTGGATGTTTCCACACAGCAGATCTCCATCCAGTCGGACCAGTTCACCACCACAGACTTCAGGGTGGATCTGCTCTTCTCACATCATCACTTTACTAAACTTTCTTGTTGAAATGAAAACAGGAGATCAGAAAAACAACAGATACTGATGATTATATGCAGAACTACCTTTCACTTACCGCTCTTTACAAATATTATCCAATGGAAAAAGCTCAACTTCTTGATGCATTTTATTTGCTTAACTTGTGAATTTAGGCCTGCTTATGTTTCTTTCTTTCTCTTTCCATGCTTCATGAACGGACCGTCCACCTCTGCAATCTGACCCAAACCTGTTGGTTTCATTCCTACTGTAGAGCCTCTCCGTGATTCGTCCACTTATACCACCAGTTCCAGTCAAAAATACGTTAAAAAAGTTTTTTTGTTTTTGTAATTATTTTATTTTTCATTCTGCAAATTATAAAACCAGAATGAAACCATTTTCAAATTTCGGTTAATCTCATTTAAACAGTTAAAATCAAACATGCACCATATTTCATTTTTTTAATTTTGAAATGAAAATAAAACATATAAATTTGATTTTTGATGTTGATATCTGAACGGAAAATCCAATGACCAAAACATACACGGACCCTTAACAAATAAAATCTGATATAACGGTGGATCCCTCTGAAGCAGTGAAAGCATCCAGACGTCACGTTCCGTTTAACTTTGGAACAGAGGATCTTCAGGCATGTTGGAGTTTCCAGCGATGCAGCTGAAAATCAGCTGTTCCACTCAACAGGAAAGTGAGTAGGTCATGATTATGTGGAGTTAAAGTTGGCTCATGCTCGGCCATCATAACGCCACCATCTTCCCAGTCAGATGTTCTCCACTGCAGGGAGGAGAGAGCAGCTTCTCACCTGACAGTGTGGACACGATGCTGTTCCTGAAAAATAATCCTAGTTTTAAATCAACCAAACAGGTTTGATGTAGAAAGCTATCCAGTGTTTGTAAGCCTATTTAATTTCATTTTTGGCTAACAACACAGTTCAGCATTTTTTATTTTTATTTTTCAAAAGCAAGAGAGAAATATATATATGGTTATCTATTCATTCATTTTGCATATTGGTCTTTGTGTTCAATCGTGTTTTTTTTTTGTTCCCTTAAGTTAAATGTTGTTTGAAGAAAATACCTTTTAAATTAAAAAAATTGTGTGTATAGAATCGTGGGCCAAAAATCGTGATATGAATTGAATCGTGAGTGAGTGCATCGTTACAGCCCTAATGTGAGCTGTCATGTGGTGCACCAACTTATTACAGTAAGTGAAACATTTCCCTGAATTTCCCCTCAGGGATCAATAATGTATCTATCTCTATGTATTTTAAAAGTGTGTGGTTTCTAACCTGTGTGAGTTCTCATGTGACGCAGCAAGTCACAATTTTGATTCAAACATTTCCCACGTCTATTCAGAAGAATTGCCATGCACGGGTGGTTTCCTCACCTGTGTGAGTTCTCATGTGGTTTAACAACAAATAATTACATTGAAACTTTTCCCACATGTCTTACAAGAGTATGGTTACTCACCTGTGTGAGTTTTCATGTGCCGAGACAAAGTAGAACTTTGACTGAAACATTTCCCGCATATCTTGCAAGAGTATGGTTTCTCACCTGTGTGAGTTCTCATGTGGTTTAACAAACTATCATTTCGCGTGAAACATTGTCCACATGTCTTACAAGAGTATGGTTTCTCACCTGTGTGAGTTTTCATGTGACGCAACACATCCCAACTTTGAGTGAAACATTTCCCACATGTTTGACATTGATATGGTTCCTCTCCTGTATGAGTTCTCATGTGGTGTAACAAATGACAATTTTGCCTGAAACATTTCCCACATATCTTACAAGAGAATGGTTTCTCACCTGTGTGAGTTTTCATGTGCTGAAACAAAGAAGAACTTTGACTGAAACATTTCCCGCAAATCTTACAAGAGTATGGTTTCTCACCTGTGTGAGTTCTCATGTGGCTTAACAATTCATAATTTTGCTTGAAACATTTCCCACATGTCTTACAAGAAAATGGTTTCTCAACTGTGTGAATTCTCATGTGACGCAACACATCAGAATTGTGAGTGAAACATTTCCCGCATGTTTGACATTGATATGGTTCCTCTCCTGTATGAGTTCTCATGTGGTGTAACAAATCATAATTTTGCTTGAAACATTTCCCACATGTCTTACAAGAAAATGGTTTCTCACCTGTGTGAATTCTCATGTGACGCAACACATCATACTTTCGAACAAAACACCTACCACATGTTTTACAACGATGTGGTTTCTCTCCAGTATGAGATCTTATATGAACAGTTAAGTTACTTCTAGCTTTAAAAATTTTCCCACAGGTTTGACAGGGATACCGTTTCTCATCTATGTGGACTTTTTCATGCTTTCTAAGTGATGTTGGGTCCAAACATCTTTCTCCACAGGTCTGACATGAGTACAGCTTCTCAGCAGTGTGCTGAGTATTACAATGACTTTCTAAGAGAAAAGTCTCTTCTACGTTCTCATTGGTCTCCATCTGACACCCCCCTTCTGGCTTCCTATCTGCACATCCCGTTGGTCCTGAGTCTTCAACCATGCTTCCCTCTAAATGTGAATGTTCATCTGCAGGAGAGGTGGAAGAGTTTGGTTCTGGATCATTGTGCTCATTTTCCTCATGAGCAGCAGGAAGTGAAAAGTCATCAGTTTCATCCTTCAGCAAAAGCTGCCCCCCCTCCTGACTGGTGAGGACTTCCTCCTGTTCCTCTTTAATACGTGCAGACTCCGGTTGCTCCTGGTCCAGATCTGAGTGGGACTTCTGCTTGCAGAGCTGCTGCTCATCTTCAACATGGTTATTCAGCTTGGAGACATATTGATGTGGAGCCTCTGGAGGGATGAAGGGACAAATGACAAAGGTCAGGACAGCGGAGTGAAAGGACAGCCTTCACATAGAAAAATCACTCTTTTAGCTGAAATCATCTGATTTCAAACTACAGACCAATTTAGACCAATCGCTGCCTTCCATCATTTACATAATAGACACTTCTGGCTAGCCAAAAGTAATCAAGGCCCCCGTCTTCCCACAGAAAAGTTTACTGGAGTTTAAAACTTCATTATCCTAAAGGACTTCAGCTCTGTTTCAGGCTTTAAGGTGAATGAATCTAAATCTGAAGCCATGATGATAAAAGGGAGCTGGCCCCCTGAACTGTCCAAAAAAAGTAAGATTTAATTGGTCACCTACAGGATTCCGATATTTGGGAATTATTATTACCACAGATATCTCACGTCTATATGAAGCAAATTTGGGGGAATTAATTGGTCAAATTCAAAAAGATCTAGATAGATGGGCAATACTGCCTCTGTCCCTTTTTGTGAGGTTTGAGACAATTAGAATGAACATTTCAACTAGACTATTATATTTGTTTTCATCTCTCTTCCTGTTTGGATTCCAGCAACCAAATTTAAAAAGATGCAAAAAATTATTTCTACATATATCTGGCAAAAAAAGGGAGGCAGAATCAAATTTGCATTGCTTTCCAATTGTAAAGCTCGTGGTGGTCTTAACTTACCAGACCTGAAACTATATTATTGGGCAGCGCAGCTACGTGGAACAGTGGAATGGCAATTACAGAATGAAGAAACTACATGGCTGACCCTGGAGCAAAGTACATGTCCTACAATCTCATTGCAGACCATCGCATTCTGCTCTCATGATATATGGAACAAGTACAAAATCACTAATATCTGGATGAAATGCAGCCGAAAAGTTTTGAATACTATAAGAAAAAAGATGAAGGCACCTCGATCTATATCCAGGACGATGAGAACTGTGGACATAATGGACTTTTTACCAGGACAAAATGATACAAGATTTCAAGACTGGATAAATAAAAACCTCATTTATATTGATGATTTATTTGAAGGGGAAACTAAGAGCATTTAATCAAGTTCAAGAAAAATATGACTTGACAACGACTGATTTCTATAGATTCTTACAATTGAGAAGTTATTTGATGTCTCATAAAGAACGGTTACTTCTTAAAAAACAGCCTCCTGATCTGGAGAGGAGTTTTCTGAAGATCGTTAGGGGAAAAAGGGTGATGAGATCGCATCGCTTTTATATAAAAGTTTACAGTCGTGCATGTCAGAGGACGCACTTGGAATAAAAGAGAACTGGGAATTGGAAATGAATGTTTTGATTGATGATGGGAACAAATATGTGGAAGTGGTCATAAACTGTCAGACAGTCCGACATGGAAAGAATTTATGTGGAACGTAAACAGAAGATGTTTCCAAACACCACTCATCATTTCTAAATTTGACAAAACTAAAACAAATCTGTGCTGGAGAAATTGTGGACACGTTGGGGATCACACATATTTTTGGGGACTGTCCAAAGCTTAAAACATGTTGGGAGGGAATTAGGAAGATTTCTAATATTTTAAAAATATTTATGGATTGGAATCCATTGGCCTTCGTCCTAGGTAGCTTCCAGGTGACTTCAGTAAAAACAGACTGTATTTATTTCAGTTCCTTGTGTTGGTGGCCAAAAAAATGATAATGATTTCCTGGTATAAACCCTCCCCCCCCCCCCCCCCCCCCCCCCACAATAGCCCAATAGAAAGATAATTATTAGTGTGTATACGATGGAAAAGTTAACAGCACAACTAAATCTCACACTTGAACCATTTAGGAAGCGGTGGAATCCTCTGAGAGCAAACTCTGATCTGACAGTATGACATGTAGGTTTGGACGTGGAAGACAGGTTGGTATAAATTTAGAGATTTTAAAATCATAAGATAGTTTATTTGCTTCTGTGAGGGGGGATGTCAACTTTCTTATTTAGTCCTGCCCTCTCTGTCCATTATTTGGTCATTTTCTGGTATCATTGTGAAATAATGCTCTTGAAACCTGTTTGCTGAGACAGCGTTCTTGTTCTTTTGTGTCAGCCTTGCTTATACTTTACCAAAAATGACGTCAAAAGCTCGATAACTTGAAGACTGTATCGGTGGTACAAAAGTCGTAATTGCTAAGAACCTGAATTAAAGTCTTTGTTAAAAAAAAAACTAAAAAAAAAAAACGTCATTATTTCCCCCCAAAAATCAGATTATATAAATTATAGACCAACAGCCATTTTCTACGGTGGCCCACAGGTGCAAATGTGCTTCATGAACAAAAACAACTGCACTGTGAAAATGCTGCAGGAGCATCTCGGGCAGCAGTGAGTTTTTGGTGGGAAGATTGTGCAACATGGCCGCAGGGAGCGAATCTACATCAACGTCCATTTTCTTTCTTCTTCTTTTTCTACATTTGGCCTTTTACAGTCGGCTACAATGAAAAAAATCAGCTGATTTAATCAGCCTCCTTTTTCTCACTGTTGTTGTCTGTCGGGTAAAAATCGACTGTGTTTAGTCCAGAAATGGTGTAAAGCAGATAAATAAGTCAGACTGTTCAGTTTTACTACAAGGACCAAGAGGAAACCTGTTCTAGAGGAAACTTCATGTTCTGGTCTCAGGTTGCATCTTGTAGTTGGTCAGTGAAGCCGTTCATGTCTCAGCTTTGTGTTCATGTGTTAGATGAAGGATCAGCTCATATTCATGTTATCAGCTGATAATTCTCCATCTGATCTGGAAAATGGATTTTGGCATGAACACTGAACAGAAGCTAGAATGTAAAATATTCAATCTCAAACCAAATCACAATGTTGGTCAGAAAAACGGGGATTACATTTCTGTTCCTCATATTTTTCAGGCCGAGACTTGATGGTATCCCACATACACACACCGGCCACTTTATTAGGTACACCTGTCCAACTGCTCGTCAATGCAAATTTCTAATCAGCCAATCACATGGCAGCATTTAGGCATGCAGACATGGTGAAGACGATCTGCTGCAGTTCAAACCACCATCAGAATGAGGAAGAACGGAGATTAACGTGACTTTGAACGTGACATGGTTGTTGGTCTGAGTATTTCAGATCTACTGGGATTTTCCTGCACAACCATCTCTAGGGTTTACAGAGAATGGTCCCAGAAAGAGGAAATATCCAGTGAGCAGCAGTTCTGTGGGTGCAAATGCCTTGTTGATGCCAGAGGTCAGAGGTCAGAGGAGAATGGCCAGACTGGTTCCAGCTGATAGAAAGGCAACAGGAACTCAAATAAGCTCTTGTTCCAACCGAAGTCTGCAGAAGAGCATCTCTGAATGCACAACACATCCAACCTGGAAGCAGATGGGCTACAGCAGCAGAAGACCACACCGGGTGCCGCTCCTGTCAGCTAAGAACAGGAAACTGAGGCTACGATTCACACAGACTCACCAACATTGGACAATAGAAGATGGAGAAATGCTGCCTTGTCTGATGAGTCTCCATTTCTGCTCCTAAATTCAGATGTAGGCTCAGAATTTGGTGTCAGCAACATGAAAGCATGGATCCATCCTGCCTTGTATCAGCGGTTCAGCTTGGTGGTGGTGGTGTGATGGTGTGGGAGTAGGTGTTCCACCAATAGGATCAGCTTGATCCCATCGGCCGACATTTCACTTTTTAAAAAAATTTTCTGAACTGTTCATTAATCGATCCGATCAATGACGTCATTTTTAATCTTCTTCCGTTAAACTCTCATTCACACCGATTAAACTTAAAAAATCAGAACAAAGCAGAGTAGAGACGTCTCACTACGGCGTGTTTTATGTCTTCATGGCGTTTTTGTCGTGAGCTCTGTCACTATGTGCTGGACAATAAAGTTTTTAGAATCCAGAAAACGCCACACGTAAAGGATGGCGACGTCGGTTACAAACAAGGTAAGCAAACATGTCGGCGGTGCGAAGATCGATTTTTTACTATCTCTGATGGAGACGCGTGACTAACACTCATGCTGCAACAGTTTAAAGGGGCATTACATCAAATTTAACTTTTCTGGGGTTTTGGGTGTAAAATCTGATCTGTTGTGCTCTGATGAGGTCATGTGAATGTCAGAGTGAGAATCAAAGTTCCTGTTTATGGTCTGTCAGCTTTGTCTCTCTGCTCAGAAACAGTTGAATCAGACAGCAGCTTATCATTCTATGTAGTTCTATCATTCTACGTAGTTCTATCATTCTACGTAGTTCCATCATTCTACGTAGTTCCATCATTCTACGTAGTTCTATCATTCTACGTAGTTCTATCATTCTACGTAGTTCCATCATTCTACGTAGTTCTATCATTCTACGTAGTTCCATCATTCTACGTAGTTCCATCATTCTACGTAGTTCTATCATTCTACGTAGTTCTATCATTCTACGTAGTTCCATCATTCTACGTAGTTCCATCATTCTACGTAGTTCCATCATTCTACGTAGTTCCATCATTCTACGTAGTTCCATCATTCTACATAGTTCTATCATTCTACGTAGTTCCATCATTCTACGTAGTTCCATCATTCTACGTAGTTCCATCATTCTACGTAGTTCTATCATTCTACGTAGTTCTATCATTCTACGTAGTTCCATCATTCTGCGTAGTTCCATCATTCTACGTAGTTCCATCATTCTACGTAGTTCCATCATTCTACGTAGTTCCATCATTTTACGTAGTTCTATCATTCTACGTAGTTCCATCATTCTACGTAGTTCTATCATTCTACGTAGTTCTGTCATTCTACATAGTTCCGTCATTCTACGTAGTTCCGTCATTCTACGTAGTTCCATCATTCTACGTAGTTCCATCATTCTACGTAATTTAATTGCTCCAATAAGAGCACACTATCAAGTAAACAGCGCCCCCCTCTCTCTCACCTAACGGTCTATGTACCGTCCGCTCCCCCCCCTCCCCTCCCTGTCTGATTCAGCTTCGTGTATGGAGCTAGTAGTAACTTCTGTGCAGTCAGGTCTGGGTTTTCAAACAAATGGATTTAAAAGCAAACTTCTGCAGCAGCACTGAGGGAGGGGGCCACAACCTTGTCATTACCTGTAAGTTTATTTATTTTCTAAATGCTGTCTTGTCTGATAAACGTAGCTCACTGTCTGAAGTGCCCATGTTGCTAGCAGTTAGCCTTTAGCAAAGTCCGACCGCAGCTTGACCTAGATTCTCCAAATAAGGTCATAGCCAAATAAGGTGTAGCCAATCAAAATGAAGTCAACATGGTCTCCGGGTAAAGTTCTATATCATCACCGGACCCAACTGTATTACTGAGGAAGTGAGGTCTGGCGTTTCAAAACAATACTCCGCTGTAAAAAATGCCGTTTTTTTCTTTGGAGTATTTACATATAAAGTAATGCCAACAACATAAACTAGTTTTTACTGCTATGTCATCACTCCTTTAAGATTGACTAGTTCTCCTCGCAGAGACCTCCAGTGTCGAGCGCTTCGGTCGCCGCGTGCTCCTCACGTGCTGCAGCAGGTATGAACACAAACGCTCCTGACGCTGACGCATGCGTCCACAGCAGGTATAACCAGCCGACGGTGGTGATACCGGACTAATGAGCTGCAGCGGGTTGTTCATTCACGTCGAGGTTCTTCTGAGGAAACAGTCACTCCATTAGTTTGACCACTGATCAGAATCAGAATCAGAAAAACTTTATTGTCATTGTACCGGCGTCCCAGTGCAATGAAATTCTTTTTCCAGTACAACCCGTCCAAGACTACACAGACAGTAGACACAATACAAACAGAACCGGGCAGACTGAGGATGCAGCCACACGAGCAGCGCACCTGTTTGCAGAGTGAAAAAGATAAACATTGGGACAGGTGGGGAGAGGAGAAAAAAAAAAGAAACCACTGTCCCGCCCTCTGCAGAGGACGTGATAATGGGTTAAAAAAAACACCCTCAGTACAATTAAGCACGTATACAGACAGTCACAACATCATGACACATGTGGTAGGGAGGAGGAGGGGTCCAGAGCCCAGTGAGGGAGAAGACGCAGCCACAAAGGGGGCGCATCCTCCATCCTCCACCGATTTCTGGTGGGAGGAAGTTAAGGACCAGCCGTGCAGTGGGATGTGCGCATCAGTGTCGTGAAAATGTGTGTGCGTAAGCGAGAGACAGCGGCTCACGCACAGTCCGTAGATGATAGAGACGGCCTTCAGAGAGTCCCAACTGTTCTCGTGGGGGGGGGTTGCAGAGCCTCACTTCTGCAGTTTCTCCAAGGACATTTGGGAGTTAAGGAGCAGCTGCAAGGCCGCTCCCGGGGACCAGATTGAGATAAGGAGATAGTTTGGGTCCAGGCGGAGGCATGTTTCTGTCTGCCTGTAAAGTCTTCAGCAGGTCTCAGAGGCGACCAAATCAGCCACATTTGTGTTAATTACCCCCAATCCGAGTCTCCAACTGCTCCAGGTGGAACCCAACACCCTTTATGCTGTCAGACATCGTCCCCAGTTTGCCCCACAGGGCATCCACGCGAGTCAACGTGCACAAAGTTTGAGTCTGAGTGTTGGTAGCTCGGAGAAACAGCTCAGACGGCAGCCTGCCCACAGCTGCCGTCAGCTTCAGAATTTCCCCATGAACCAGGTACCCGACAGCTCCAATCAGCAGGAACCCAGTTATCATAAATCCAAACATGTACAGGTCTTCAGTGTGACCTGCTGGGACCGTCCCGTCCGGACAAGATGCCGCCCCCTGCACCTTGTCTCTGGGTAAAAAAAAAAAATTATCCGTTGTGATGAGAGACCCGCCGTCCAGATCCATAGTTGAAGTTTAGGATTTAGGAGAAAAATGCAGAGAGGCTCAGAGGAGTGACAGGACAAAGATTGCAGGGAAAGCAGGGAGGAAGGGAGCAGAGCAGAGGAAAGCACGTCTGCACTCGCCGACAGCCGGAAGAGACTGATGACATCATCAGATGTGAGACCCAACTTCTGAAGCAGCATTCCTGCCTTCATCTGCACTGTGACTGTAAATAATTTCAGTTATGACTGTTTAAAGGGGAACACAGTAACTTTTTTACCTCAATAAATGCTTTTCGGAATCCCCGTGGGGCTAAACAAAGTGTTTACGGAGCGATTCAATGTGCCCCCCCCCTCCCGCCGGGGCCTCTGGCCTGCGAGCAGCTAAATACAACTTTGCCTGCGCCGACCCGAGCAGAACTTGCGATGACAGAAACCGCTGTACGGTACTCAGGTCCCCTATCTACCGAGCTGCTTCCAGCTCTGATCTGAACCAGACTACCAGCTCTGATCTGAACCAGACTACCAGCTCTGATCTGAACCAGACTACCAGCTCTGATCTGAACCAGACTACCAGCTCTGATCTGAACCAGACTACCAGCTCTGATCTGAACCAGACTACCAGCTCTGACCTGAACCAGACTACCTGCTCTGATCTGAACCAGACTACCAGCTCTGATCTGAACCAGACTACCAGCTCTGATCTGAACCAGACTACCAGCTCTGACCTGAACCAGACTACCTGCTCTGATCTGAACCAGACTACCAGCTCTGATCTGATCCAGACTACCAGCTCTGATCTGAACCAGACTACCAGCTCTGATCTGAACCAGACTACCAGCTCTGATCTGAACCAGACTACCAGCTCTGATCTGAACCAGACTACCAGCTCTGATCTGAACCAGACTACCAGCTCTGATCTGAACCAGACTACCAGCTCTGATCTGAACCAGACTACCAGCTCTGATCTGAACCAGACTACCAGCTCTGATCTGAACCAGACTACCAGCTCTGATCTGAACCAGACTACCAGCGCTGATCTGAACCAGACTACCAGCTCTGATCTGAACCAGATTACCAGCGCTAATTGGAAGAAAACATTTCTTTATCTTCCACCACCTAAACACGGCTCCTGGCTCTCATAACCAACTCTTTGCTGGACCAGAGTGATTCACGTAGCTGCGCTGTCTGGGCGCCGGGTGAAGCATCACTGCTTCAGGCTCAATAATCACTTGTCACGTCCGCAAAAAGTAAATAAAAGTTCGTATTCTTACCTGCTACTCGCCAACACCAGAGAAAAATATAATCCACGGCATATTTACCCGCAAATCGCGGGTAAAACATCCCATTTCAGAAAATACAGGACTTTGCTTTGAGCAGAGGGAGACGTGGTGCTGCTACCAACGCAGCAACGTAGCATCAACAAGCTAATAAACGCTTAGAAATATATCCAGCGATCAAAATAGAAGAAAGACAGGTAGAGAAGCCGTCTGTGTGCTGTGGGGGTGTAGGGGGGTTGAACACGACAGTGAAAGGACGCCACTAGGGGGAGCCCCGAGCTGAAGTTACTGAGTTCTGCTTTAAGTTGGGCTGTTATTTGTGCCACTGGCTCAGATTATTCTGGTTTGTCCTGATTAAACCTGAATGCCCGTTAGAGGTTATTGATGTTTAACCTTTTCATCTCAGTCAGTTCAGGACAAAAAGATGTAAAATACGGGTAAACGACTCATTTAAATAGATAAAGATACTGATGAGCAGCACTCACCATTCCATCTGTTTTTAAGAAACTGGCCGTAGCACCACTGGACACTCATGAAGTTGACACTAGTTAGCTTAAACTATGGAGATAAGAACTCCAACACTCTATTTAGCCAGAACACAGACTAGATTACATCAGGTCCTGATCAAAAACCACAATAGGGGATTATCACGCTTACCGGAAGTTGCCGGCTTTTGACACTTCCTCTTCCGGGCCATGTTAACGACAGCCGTTCCTGCTCTGTTATACTGTTTAAATCGGATAAACTCCAAACATACTTAAGTTTTCATTCTAGACTGAAGTGATACTGGATCAAAAGCTGGATCAAAGCGATCGATTTGCCGCGGTGAAGGGCCGAACTTTATAATAAAACACACGTTTGTTTGTCCCCGGTTGGGCACAACACCGGCACTTCACAGCATGCTAGCATTAGCCAGCTAACGTTTACTGACGTGCTTAACATTGTGCGTCTTAAAACACACAAACATCTGAAAATCGGGTCTGTACCCCCCGTTTCCAGTGGAACAACTGGGGACTGCCAAGAAAGGAGACGCTTTCAGATGATTGTGTGTTTTTCAGCCGCACAAAGTTAGGCACGTTATCGAGCTGAGCTATGCTAACCTGCTAACACGACTGCGCAGTCTGCCGGCCACAAACAAACGTGTGTCGTTTTATTATAAAGTTCGGTCCTTCACCGCGGCGAATCGGTCGTTTTAATCCACTTCTTCCTCAGCATCACTTCAGTCTGGAATGAAAACTTGGCACTGGCGTTTATCCGATTTACAAAGTTTAACAGAGTAGTAGCTGGCCGACTACTGTTAGCAGGTTAGCATTAGCCAGCTCTCGATAACGTGCCTAACTTTGTGCGGCTGAAAACACACAAGCATCTGAAAGTGTCTCCTTTCTTGGCAGTCCCCAGTTGTTCCACTGGAAACGGGGGGGTACAGACCCGATTTTCAGATGTTTGTGTGTTTTAAGACGCACAATGTTAAGCACGTCAGTAAACGCTAGCTGGCTAATGCTAGCATGCTGTGAAGTGCCGGTGTTGTGCCCCACCGGCGACAAACAAACGTGTGTTTTATTATAAAGTTCGGCCCTTCACCGCGGCAAATCGATCGCTTTGATCCAGCTTTTGATTCAGTATCACTTCAGTCTGGAATGAAAACTTAAGTTTGTTTGGAGTTTATCCGATTTAAACAGTATAACAGAGCAGGAACGGCTGTCGTTAACATGGCCCGGAAGAGGAAGTGCCAAATGTTTCAACTTCCGGAAACCGGAACGCGGAAGCGTGATAATCCCCTATACTGACGCTCTTCAAACCTGCTCTCAGATGTTCTACAGAGCTTGGAGATTCATTCAAGCACAGTTTCTGATTTGTGAAAATGAAAAACAGCCTCATCTTCCTCCTGGTCAAAGGCTGTCACTCCGTTTCATGAGGAGGGGTGCTTTCCACGGCAGGGGGCCTTATTCAGCACCTGCATTAACATGTAGTAACTCTCTGTACCCTGTTGTTATGCAGATGTCTGCTATAGGCTGGTTGATCTGAAACATCTTTCAATACTTGCATGTTTCCATCATTCTCCTGTTTGAAAATGAGCCGCTAGAAGAAGAAATTCACATGTTGTACACCACCATTATTATTCTATTTTAACTCATTCTTGCCCTTTTACCAACAATTTCAAATATCAGGTTCGTCTACCGCAAAAAAAAAAGATGAGAACAAAACAATAGAAAATATTAATGGCGTATGACGCTGTCATAACTTCCAGCATTGAACTGCTGTTCTTAACTAATTCACATGAAGGTTCAAATTTTGGACCGTGGTAAATTGTCTAACAATGTAAAGTAAAATGGTATAAATCAAAATATTAAAATGTACAAGAAATGCTTCCAATGAAGAATATTTCATTCCAGAAATGAAGAGTATAAATATTGTATATTTTGTAGAGTACCTGGTCAAATGTAGTATCTGGTTTCCACAGATTTAGTGGAATCACAATTTAAACAAGAGAAATCAGAAGCTGGGAATCAGAAGACACCTCTTTTTTCAATTTCACCAACAGAAAAAAAGCTTTCACAAATCAGACGTGAAGTTTTTAGAAATCTACAGACTCTGTCAGAGCCGTCGCAATGCCTGTGCTAACTGTGCAACGGCACAGGGCCTCGCACCACGAGGGGGCCTCGAGCCTGGAGTTTTTTGTTTTTTCTTCTCCCCTAAGTTAAAAAATATATATGAACAGTTGTTGTGTATATGATCTGTTTCTGTCAAGGTTACACACACTCCAATAAATGAATAAATAAATCCAAAAAGTGGGATGAAAATGAAAATGAACGCGCTCCTCCAGACCCAGAGCGGGTGTTTAGAACAGATTATTTTAATGTGATTGTGGACGAGGCCCTCACTGCTCTCCACACCCGTTTTAAAGGAGCTGTATGAGCTTTTCAAATGTTCCAAAAGTCAAATACAGGCATTTATAAGCTAGATATGTTCCCATCGTTACTATAGAAACTAATTTGGTGTAAATATTAGTTTTTCGATGCATCTAATTTCCAACACGGAAGTAAGATGGCTGACTGTCCTGAACCGCGGAGCTCTCGACCAATTGCAGCATGTTTTACGCCCATTTCATGACGTCGCCCCGGAAGAGACACTTATTCTGAAGGGTCACAGAATTGTCTGTAGCACCGGCACCGGCAGCTCTCATGTGGATGTTAGTAGTAAACATTGATGGATAATTCCTCCGATCGACGGGATAAAACAGAGCAGCCTGTTATGGAGCTGCATGCGCTCGACCCAGAGTCTGATATGGAGTTTGAAGTACACGCAGTACCACAGAAGTACCACAGAAGTACCACAGAGACCCCTGACAAGTAAGTAAATTAGCGAACAAATCATAGGCTAACAGTTAGCATTGAGCTGAGAGATGTGTTGACTCACCAGTGCTGTTGTCTGTCCATGCGGCGTTTTTATAGCAGGAACTGCGTCAGGTTTCAGAAGTAATCCCAGAGAAAAAAACACTTTACTGGCCGAAATTCATGAAGTTGTCAGGAGTGAAGTTCACACACAAAGTTGAGGTTTTTTCTGCTTCTGAAGTTATAATCCAACCACTTCTGGCAAGTCGATTCATCCAGTACAACAAATAAACTCCCACGCTGAACATAACCACGCTGAACGTAACTGCATTTTCCCAACTTGCTGTCCTCTAGAGCTTAAAAAAAAGAAAAAAAAAAAGGAATAAAATTCTCCTGAATCTGGATCAAACGTCTGTTAGCTGATGGCTGTTTGTCTCTGAGGAAATCTTCCTGCAGGTGTTAGTTTCTTCCTCAGAGAGTGTGGATAGGATTCTCTGAGTTTCTGTTCAACAGAGGGCGTCTTGCTACGATACTGAGCATGCGCATTTGGACTTTCGTGATTGGTGCCACGTTCATACGTAACGGGGGGGGGGGGTAGTCAGCCGTTTGCAGGGAGGTAGCGCTTGGTTTAAATATTCATGTAGATTACTCACATATGCATGAATGAAGAAAAATAACGATTTAAATCATTTCTTGATGAGGAAATAACACACTGACATGCTGAAAAGCTTTTAAAAGTCCATTTTTCATGATAGGGCTCCTTTAAACAAATGCAGGAGTTCGGCAACATGTTTGGGTTTCTGTTTGATGGAACCAAACTGCGTGAAATGGTGGAGACCGACCTGCAAAGACAGTGCGTAAGACTGAGTGACGCTCTGAGTACGTCTGACTCAGAGATATTAATGCCCCGGACCTCTTTGCTGAGTTAAGGATACTTGGATAGATCATCCCTGAGGGAAAAACAGCGCTTCAAACGCTTCGTTACATCAACAAGATAGAAGGAACTGTCCTGAACTGTGAGATTGCACTGAGGATTTTACTGACTCGTCCCATAACGGTGGATTCAGGTGAGCGAAGCTTTTCAAAGCTGAAACTTATTAAAAATGATTTGCGCACATCCATGTCACAGGACCGTCTGTGGACTTGCTCTGTTATCGATTGAAAAGGAAAGTGCATCCAAACTCAATTATAAAGATCTTAGTGATGAGTTTGCAGCCAGAAAGGCAAGAAAGTGGCTCTGACATGAGTTTCTGGGCAACTAATACATGCGCGAGTGTAAATATGTTTGATTTGTTATCAAAATGAACGTATGCTATGAATGAAAAGTGACTTGTTTAAAATGTCAAAGTGTGGAAAATAAAGTGACTGAGCTGATACAATAGAAAGCCACTTGGATTATATTTGATCCCCGTTTTAGAAATAAACAGCAAAATGCCGATGGAATAATTTATATGTAAAACATGACGGTATTTAAAAAGATAAACATCCCACCACCAGTGGGATTGTGCGTGCAGTAGAACCAGGATTGTCTGACTGTTATTCATGCAGTAGAACCAGGATTGTCTGACTGTTATTCATGCAGTAGAACCAGGATTGTCTGACTGTTATTCATGCAGTAGAACCAGGATTGTCTGACTGTTATTCATGCAGTAGAACCAGGATTGTCTGACTGTTATTCATGCAGTAGAACCAGGATTGTCTGACTGTTCTTCATGCAGTAGAACCAGGATTGTCTGACTGTTATTTATGCAGTAGAACCAGGATTGTCTGACTGTTATTCATGCAGTAGAACCAGGATTGTCTGACTGTTATTCATGCAGTAGAACCAGGATTGTCTGACTGTTCTTCATGCAGTAGAACCAGGATTGTCTGACTGTTATTCATGCAGTAGAACCAGGATTGTCTGACTGTTATTCATGCAGTAGAACCAGGATTGTCTGACTGTTATTCATGCAGTAGAACCAGGATTGTCTGACTGTTATTCATGCAGTAGAACCAGGATTGTCTGACTGTTATTCGTGCAGTAGAACCAGGATTGTCTGACTGTTATTCATGCAGTAGAACCAGGATTGTCTGACTGTTATGCATGCAGTAGAACCAGGATTGTCTGACTGTTCTTCATGCAGTAGAACCAGGATTGTCTGACTGTTATTCATGCAGTAGAACCAGGATTGTCTGACTGTTATTCGTGCAGTAGAACCAGGATTGTCTGACTGTTCTTCATGCAGTAGAACCAGGATTGTCTGACTGTTATTCATGCAGTAGAACCAGGATTGTCTGACTGTTCTTCATGCAGTAGAACCAGGATTGTCTGACTGTTATTCATGCAGTAGAACCAGGATTGTCTGACTGTTATTCATGCAGTAGAACCAGGATTGTCTGACTGTTCTTCATGCAGTAGAACCAGGATTGTCTGACTGTTATTCATGCAGTAGAACCAGGATTGTCTGACTGTTATTCATGCAGTAGAACCAGGATTGTCTGACTGTTATTCATGCAGTAGAACCAGGATTGTCTGACTGTTATTCATGCAGTAGAACCAGGATTGTCTGACTGTTATTCATGCAGTAGAACCAGGATTGTCTGACTGTTATTCATGCAGTAGAACCAGGATTGTCTGACTGTTATTCATGCAGTAGAACCAGGATTGTCTGACTGTTATTCATGCAGTACAACCAGGATTGTCTGACTGTTATTCATGCAGTAGAACCAGGATTGTCTGACTGTTATTCGTGCAGTAGAACCAGGATTGTCTGACTGTTCTTCATGCAGTAGAACCAAGATTGTCTGACTGTTATTCATGCAGTAGAACCAGGATTGTCTGACTGTTATTCATGCAGTAGAACCAGGATTGTCTGACTGTTATTCATGCAGTAGAACCAGGATTGTCTGACTGTTATTCATGCAGTAGAACCAGGATTGTCTGACTGTTATTCATGCAGTAGAACCAGGATTGTCTGACTGTTATTTATGCAGTAGAACCAGGATTGTCTGACTGTTATTCATGCAGTAGAACCAGGATTGTCTGACTGTTATTCATGCGTAATAGCGCATCCAGGTCAGAAAGCAGGGCCTCGCGCCTACTCTGCGACGCTCCTGGACTCTGTAGAATAATTCAGTCCAGATCTCTGATCAGGATCCTCCAGGACTTCATGACTGAGTCCAGACTTTCATACCTGTTCTGATCAACTTTATCTGAGGTCTCCAGGTGATATCCAGCAGTCTGCGCTGACGATCGATCTCTTCCTCGTACTGGACGATGGTTTTCTGGAACTCTCTGAATATTTCTTCTGCAGCAGCTGTTAGTCGCTCGCTGATAAACTCTCTCAGATGATGAACTGAAGACATTGTTGCTGAAACACTGAAATATTCAGCTCAGAAACCAAAGATAACCGTCTCCTGCACGCGAGCACAGCTAACGATGCTGCTAGCGGACTGTTGACTTCCGCTTGGTGTCACACTCTCAAGTTCCGGGTGAGGAGGGAGGTTAACTTTTGTTTCCGGCTTCTCCAACTTTCAACTTTTCTCATTTTAAACCTTTATTCAAACTTAACCAGACAGTTTACTGGATATTTATTCTGCATTTCTCACAGACAAAACAACATTCTGAACATACAGAATAATAATCAATAACAGATGAGAATGTGAATAAAATAGTGGAAATATCTGCATTCCAGTAGCTACTGCTTAAAACAGTTCATGTGAGTAAATCTGCATCATGATCTCATCTGAATATCATATTGAACAGATGCATTATAAAGCTAATGCTTAATGAAAGATGACTTTAGGACTGTTATTTCAGCTCATGTGATCAATAGAACAGCAGGGCTTTAAATTTCTACTGAAAGCTTAGAAAGCTGAGTTTAAATGTGTGTTTGTCTCAGAAAGTTCTTTCTATGTTGATGTGAAGCTGCTGAAAGGCAGAGTAAGAGAGAGGAGAGGAAGTAGAGATGAAAGAGGAGACGGAGAGATGGAGGGAGGAGCTGAGCTGTTACTGAACTATAGAAGAGACACAAACTTCCACATTCAACACAGTTCAACACACAAACATCACCTTTATTCAACATGCTGTCTTTGCAGACGTTTGGATTCACTCTGCTGTTTCTAGTCATTCTAACAGGTTGCTTTCATTCTTTAAAAGATCAATTTCTAGATTTTCTCTTTGTTCTTCACTTCTTTAACTTCTCTCTTCCTTCAGGTGTCGGCTGTGAAGAACTCAATGCAGTCAAGAAAGAAGAGTCCAGTTTAGAAGGAAGCTCTGTTTCTCTGTCCTACACTTACTCTAAAACAGCAGCTGGAGATGATAATTTCTTCTGGTATCGACAATATCCTGGAAAACCACCAGAGTTCCTGATCTCTCACTCTGGAACAGGAACAAAAATATCAGCTTCAGTTCCTGGACTGTCTTTTAAAGTGAGTGGAGATAAAATCCAAATGGATCTGGTGATGTCCTCTGCTGCAGTGTCTGACTCTGCTGTGTACTACTGTGCTGTGAGGCCCACAGTGACAGGAAACAGCAAAAGTGTGGAGAAAAAGCTTTGGAGCAAAGACAACACAATACTCCACAACATCCACTAGAGGAGCTCACACACTGCTCCAGCTTTGCTTTGTCAGGATTCAGTTCAGCTTCTTTGTTCAGGTGAGAATAAAGCAGACATCACTGTTTACTTTGTGATGGAAACGTCTGCTTTCTTCATTAACCGTGACTAAAATACACTTTGTTTCACATTGTGATATTGGAACAGAGAAATAAAGTTGTAGAAATGAGCAGAATGAGGGAGTGTGTGTGGTGGATCTACTGAACATTAGACTGTTTACAAAGAGACACCTGCTTCTTCATTTCAGACTACAAAAATAATGTAGGAAAAGAAGATCAATGACCCGGTGTGTCATACATACATATGTTGATACCGTTATATCATTTTGTAAAGTCACCGTAGAAACTGTGAACAAGTGTGATCTCTTAACCCGGATTTTAGATTTACTTAAACCATTTGATCAAAATGTACTAAAATAAATAAGTTGGAGGTCATTACTAAGAAATATGAGTGCAAAGTGAATGTGTGAATAACTTTAAGTTTGATTGACACAAATTTCTAAGTTTTGGTCATCCGTGCCGTGCCGTCTTCTTCCGCTTATCCGAGATCGGGTCGCGGGGGCAGCTGCCTAAGCAGGGAAGCCCAGACTTCCCTCACCCCGGCCACAGCCGCCAGCTCTTCCGGGGGGATCCCGAGGCATTCCCAGGCCAGCCGGGAGACGTAGTCCCTCCAGCGTGTCCTGGGTCTCCCCCGGGGTCTGGTCCCGGTGGGACGTGCCTGGATCACCAGGGAGGCGTCCAGGAGGCATCCTGACCAGATGCCCGAGCCTCCTCATCTGGCTCCTCTCTATACGGAGGAGCAGCGGCTCTACTTTAAGTCCCTCCCGGATGACCGAGCTCCTCCCCCATCTCTAAGGGAGAGCCCGGCCCCCCTGCGGAGGAAACTCATTTCGGCCGCTTGTACCCGCGATCTCGTTCTTTCGGTCATGACCCACAGCTCATGGCCATAGGTGAGGGTAGGAACGTAGATGGACGGTAAATCGAGAGCTTTGCCTTCTGGCTCAGCTCCTTCCTCACCACGACGGACCGATGCAGAGTCTTCATCACTGCAGACGCCGCACCGATCCGTCTGTCCATCTCCCGCTCCATCCTTCCCTCACTCGTGAACAAGATCCCGAGATACTTGAACTCCTCCACCTGGGGCAGGACCTCACTCCCGACCCGGAGAGGACATTCCACCCTTTTCCGGGCGAGGACCATGGTCTCGGATTTGGAGGTGCTGATTCCCATCCCGGCCGCGTCACACTCGGCTGCAAATCGCCCCAGCGAGAGCCGGAGATCACGGCCCGATGACGCCAACAGAACCACATCATCTGCAAACAGCAGAGACCCGATCCTGAGGCCACCAAACCGGATCCCCTCAACACCTCGGCTGGACTAGAAATCCGGTCCATAAAGGTTCTGAACAGGATCGGCGATAAAGGGCAGCCTTGGTGGAGTCCAACTCTCACCGAGAATGGATTCGACCTACAGCCGGAAATGCGGACCAAGCTCTGGCACCGGTCGTACAGGGACCGGACAGCTCGAACAAGGGGGTCCGGCACCCCGTACTCCCGGAGCACCCCCCACAGGAATCCCCGGGGGACACGATCGAACGCCTTCTCCAAGTCCACAAAGCACATGTAGACTGGTTGGGCGAACTCCCATGCCCCCTCCAGGACCCTGAAGAGGGTGTAGAGCTGGTCCACTGTTCCACGACCAGGACGAAAACCACACTGCTCCTCCTCAATCCGAGATTCGACTATCCGACGGATCCTCCTCTCCAGCACCCCTGAATAGACTTTACCAGGGAGGCTGAGAAGTGTGATCCCCCTGAAGTTGGAACACACCCTCCGGTCCCCCTTTTTGAAGAGGGGGACCACCACCCTAGTCTGCCAGTCCAGAGGTACTGCCCCCGATGTCCACGCGATGCTGCAGAGGCGTGTCAGCCAAGACAGCCCCACAGCATCCAGAGCCAGAAGGAACTCCGGGCGGATCTCATCCACCCCCGGGGCCCGGCCGCCGAAGAGCTTTTTGACCACCTCGGCGACCTCAGCCCCCGTGACAGGAGAGTCCCCCCCTGAGTCCCCAAACTCTGCTTCCTCCTCGGAAGACGTGTTGGTGGGATTGAGGAGGTCTTCGAAGTATTCCCTCCACCGGCCCACGACGTCCCGAGTCGAGGTCAGCAGCCCCCCCATCCCCACTGTACACAGTGTTGACAGTGCACTGCTTCCCCCTCCTGAGCCGCCGGATGGTGGACCAGAAACGCCTCGAAGCCGTCCGGAAGTTGTTCTCCATGGCCTCACCGAACTCCTCCCATGTCCGAGTTTTTGCCTCAGCGACCGCCAGAGCCGCGCTCCGCTTGGCCCGCCGATACCTATCAGCTGCCTCAGGAGCCCCACAGGCCAGGAAGGTCCGGTAGGACTCCTTCAGTCCCACAGAACAGGAAGGCCCGGTAGGACTCCTTCAGTCCCACAGGCCAGGAAGGCCCGGTAGGACTCCTTCAGTCCCACAGGCCAGGAAGGCCCGGTAGGACTCCTTCTTCAGCTTGACGGCATCCCTCACCGCTGGTGTCCACCAGCGAGTTCGGGGATTACCGCCACGACAGGCACCGACAACCTTACGGCCACAGCTCCCACTAGCAGCCTCAGCAATAGAGGCGGGAACATAGCCCATTCCGACTCGATGTCCCCCACCTCCCTCGGAACATGGGTGAAGCTCTCCCGGAGGTGGGAGTTAAAGCTCTCCCTGACAGGGGACTCAGCCAGACGTTCCCAGCAGACCCTCACGACACGTTTGGGCCTGCCAGGTCTGACCGGCAACCTCCCCCACCATCTGAGCCCACTCACCACCAGGTGGTGAACAGTGGACAGCTCCGCCCCTCTCTTCACCCGAGTGTCCAGGACAAGGGGCCGCAGGTCCGATGACACGACTACGAAGTCGATCATGGAACTGCGGCCCAAGGTGTCCTGATGCAGGTGTAAATGTGGACACTCTTGTGCCTGAACATGGTGTTTGTTATTGACAATCCATGACGAGCACAGAAGTCCAACAACAAAACACCGCTCGGGTTCAGATCAGGGGGGCCGTTCCTCCAGATCACGCCCCTCCAGGTCTCACTGTCGTTGCCCACGTGGGCATTGAAGTCCCCCAGCAGAACAATGGAGTCCCCGGAGGGCGCACTTTCCAACACGCCGTCCAAGGACTCCAGAAAGGGGGGGTACTCTGAACTGCCGCTCGGTGCATAAGCACAAACAACAGTCAGGACCCGTCCCCCCACCCGGAGGCGGAGGGAGGCTACCCTTTCGTCTACCGGGGTGAACCCCAACGCAGAGGCAGCGAGCCGGGGGGCAATGAGTATGCCCACCCCCGCTCGCCGCCTCTCGCCCGGGGCAACTCCAGAGTGGAACAAGGTCCAGCCCCTCTCGAGGATGGTGTTCCCAGAGCCCGAGCTGTGCGTCGAGGTGAGTCCAACTATATCTAGTCGGAACCGCTCGACCTCGCGCACCAGCTCAGGCTCCTTTCCAACCAGAGAGGTGACATTCCATGTCCCTAGAGCTTCTGCAGCCGGGGGTCGGACCACCAGGGTCTCCCCCGCCCTCGGCCGCCGCCCAACTCGCAATGCACCCGACCCCTATGGCCCCTCTCGCGGGTTTTGGTCATGACCATGCAAAATGCAAATGTAAGGGAGCAGGTTTCCCACAATGCAGTTCACTTCTTTTAACAACAAATCAGAGATAATTCACAAATGAAGAATTCATACGCAGGGTTGGTAGTGTCATGTGACTGAGATGAACTTGAGATGACGAGCATTGTAGTCTACATTTAGATCTATCTGGAAACAGAAATAACAAGTTTAAAGGGTTCAGTTGTAGAAGATCCAAACACAACAATATACGTTTGGTTCTGGACCTTATACAGTACAGGTACTTCATTAATGATGAAGTAATAATGAAAGGTATTATTTTGTGTTGAGATTTTTGTAAAGATTGTTTTTTTCCAATTTATCTTTGAAACACTTCAGTGTTTTGGATTTGGGACATATTTGAGAGACATGATTACTATGCTGTATACTGATATTAATAGTTGTGTCTCTGGAAGAGGACACCTCACCCAGATTCAGCATAAGAAGAGGAATAAGACAGAGATGCAGCATCTCACCTCGTCTTTTCATCCTGACTACAGTTATTATCTCTTATTAAACATTCTAATGTGAAAGGCCTTAATATTAATGATCAATACTTAATAAACCAACTCTCAGATGATACGACCGTACATACAAATCTAATAATCTTTAACTTTATGATCGTTGAGTCATTGGACTTGTGGTGAGAGGGAGGAATGGGGGAGGGGAAAGGAACTAAAATCTTTATTAAAACCCGACAACACCAACTGGGGAGTTTCCCCCCAATAAGCAAATTCCAGGTTGGTAAATGCACCAGGACAACAGATGGAGAAGGAGTTTCCATAGTTTATTAAGCAGGATTAAAACAGATACGGAGGGTTTGATACTCTGGAACAAAGTGGATGGGGGGGGGGGGACCACAGTGGAGGTGAGCAGAGCAGGGAAAGGTTCCAGGCCAAGAAGAACCAGGAGGGAGTCCTCTTAAAAGCAACAGGTAGAAGAAAAAGCAGACAAGAGCAGACAGAAGAGTGTCCCAGGGTGCTGAGGGGAACAACGGACGAGCACAGATCACAGCTGATCAGAGTCCCAGGCAGAAGCAGCCAAGCCAACTGCTGACAGCAGAATGAATGTGCTGAGGAGCAGATACTTGCCCTGATAAAGGTCTGTCTGCTGCAGCCAGCAATCAGCACAACAAGCAGCACCTGCTGCTGGTGAGAGAGGACACATGAAAGCCTGAAGACACAGAGCAGAGACATGAAGCAGGACAGATCAGAGACAGAGACAGAGCTGCTGTGGAAGCAGGAAACAATGGGATTGGTTGAGCCCCGCCCACTGAAGGTTCAGCTCATCCAATGAGATGATTTCTTCCTGATTGTCCTGCAGTGGAAGAACATTGTTCATCTGCTGTGTGTCTGGCTTTAAGAACTCCAAAGACATGTTGCTTTACCTCTTTTTGCTTCTATCTCACATTCTAGGTGAGTTTAAGAACAGGGATTAAAGTTTGCTTGAAGCTGCTGCATTAAGCACATATACAGACTGCATTTCACTACTTTCTGCTTTCTTTGCTCTGATAGAATGAAAATCATGTTTGGATCATCTTGGAAATTGAACTGACAGAGTTCTACAGTTGATTTAGTTGTGAATGTCCACAGAGTAACACTGGACAGGAGACATTTTCCACTGTCTTCTCCTCTCAGCCTCATGGACAATGTTAGTCTGATGGCTTCATTTTCTCTCCTTTTTCCAGGACTAAAAGCTGAAGACACAATCTCTCCTGAACAAGATGAAGTCAGTGGAACAGAAGGACAATCTCTCACTCTCACATGCACATATCAGACGGGTTATAGCTACATTTACCTTCACTGGTACAAACATCATTCTGACCTTCAGGCTCCTCAGTTTATACTGAAAAAAGGAGCAAAAGGCAACACAGGTGAATACATTCCTGATTCTAACAAGCAGAGATATTCTTCATCAACATCATCTTCATCAACTGAACTGAGCATCAGAGAGCTAACCCTGGCAGACACAGCTCTCTACTACTGTGCTCTAGAAACACAGTGATACAAAGTGTAGAAGAGGCTGTACAAAAACCTGAACACAGATATGTGACTACTCTTCAAAGAGGAGGGAAGTGGGATTCAAACCACAGCTTCATATCAGATGATTCTGATCATTCCTGTTTCATCAGAGTCTCTGTGCTTCCAGCTGCAAACATCACTTATTTCACAGTAAAACTCAGTAAAACAATATGTTTGATAATATAAAACCATCTGATTGACATCAAGCTGCAAAGAGTAAAATGCAGAAGTACTCTGATTACTCTGCAGTAATACTTTGATTACTCTGCAGAAATACTGCGTAGCCACACAATGAGATGATCTGGTAATCTTTTTTTTCATTTAAGAACATTAACACATTTAACACATTTTTCATATTTCTCCTCAACGGCACTGAGGCCTAATTGGACTTGTTTTAAGAAGAGGTGTAGGAAGTTTAGGCTTTTCTATTTTGCTAGTTTTCTTTAGTTATAGTTGGAGAGTTTAATTACTTACATTCTTTTTCCTTTATAGGTTTCTGTTTAGTATTGTGTGTATATATGTAATGTCTCCTCTTGTGTTAATATGGCCTGATCAGCCAGTATATACGTCCGTCTTGTGTGTCAGTTAGTTCTTTAGTTTCCTGCGTTAAGTTTGGTTTTGTTGACGTCTTTTATGGGCCCCGATTTAACATTTAATCTTTTTTTTTGGAAATAAATTTGTTACTTTTTCTCTAATTTCCCTCTGCTTCTCTGATTTTTGGCTCGGTCCCTCACACTCTGATTACTCTGTAGAAACACTCTGATTACTCTGTAGAAACACCGGGATTACCCTGCAGTAACATTCTGATTACGCTGCAGAAATACTGTTAATAAAGTGAAGTGATCTTTCAGTCTTTTTCCTTCAGTCTGTTGTGATGATTTAGTTGCTTCCTTCATCATCATCATCCTCCTGCAGCTCTGCTGCTGTTTTCATTCTGATTCTTCAGGACTGTCTTCCTTCAGGTGTGAGCTGTGAAGAGCTGAGTGAGGAGCTGCTGGAAGGCTGAAGGGGAGTTTTTCCTCCACTAGAGGGCGACATTATGAAGTAGGCGGTGCTCTACTTCTGCTCTGTGTTCAAGCATTCTGTCAATAAGAAGAGCTGCTGTGAAGAGAACAATTGTCAGACTGAATGTTGAACATCAGCTAGTTTCTCCTGCTGATTTCAACCTTGTTGTACAGATGGAACATTGGCTGTGGATTATTCTGGCTGCTCTTTTCTTTGGTAAGATAGAAACTCAACATGTTTCCTCTTCAAACACTTGAACACATCACTGAGCTGTACATGAAGAGCTTTTAATGTTCATTCTCCAGAAAATCAGAGCAGATCATTTCTGCTGCTGATCATTGTTACCTTGTAAAAACACCTTCTATGCTTCAGAGTGACAATGATCAGTGAAAATGACATCTATTCTACATGGAATAGAAGTCTTTAAAGCTGCTGATTGTTCTCCTTTAATCAATCATCTTTATTCATTCATCTCTTCCTCTGCATGTTCTGTTCTTCCTCAGAGTGTAAAGGAGAAGACACGGTGACCCAGCCAAGAGAAGATGTTCCTGCTGCTGAAGGAGATGATGTCACTCTCAGCTGTACTTTTACTACCAGTTATACAGTTCCATACTTATTCTGGTACAAACAAGTAAACAGTTCCCCAAAGTTCATGCTGAGACGTTCCTCAACATCTGGAGAAAATGATCCAGACTTCAGCAAAGACAGATTTGATGCTGAAGTCAGAGACAAATCATCAGTTCCTCTGAAGATCCAGAAGCTCCAGCTGTCTGACTCTGCTGTGTACTACTGTGCTCTGCAGCCCACAGTGACAGGAAACAGCAAAAGTGTGGAGAAAAAGCTTTGGAGCAAAGACAACACAATACTCCACAACATCCACTAGAGGAGCTCACACACTGTTAAAGCTCTGATGAAACTCTGAGAGGATCCACATGAGCAGCAGATCCACATCAACATGATGCTGCAAACACTCTGGATGTTTCCACACAGCAGATCTCCATCCAGTCGGACCAGTTCACCACCACAGACTTCAGGGTGGATCTGCTCTTCTCACATCATCACTTTACTAAACTTTCTTGTTGAAATGAAAACAGGAGATCAGAAAAACAACAGATACTGATGATTATATGCAGAACTACCTTTCACTTACCGCTCTTTACAAATATTATCCAATGGAAAAGCTCAACTTCTTGATGCATTTTATTTGCTTAACTTGTGAATTTAGGCCTGCTTATGTTTCTTTCTTTCTCTTTCCTCCCCCGGGTGGAGAACTACAATGTTTTCTATGTCTCTCTCTCTTTGTTTTACCTTTACTGGTAGTCTCAAGGAAACTTTTGCAACCAAAGAGGGAAAAAAGCATCTGGTGCAGGTAAAACTTGCTAAAGAACATCTAAGCTAATGTCAGATGGGATGGAGATATTTAAGTATGTATAGTTTCATCCATGTGTGGAAAAGAGAAAATCCTAAATAAATGGAAACTTTTGAAGGAAATCATTGTAGTTGCTGAGACATTCCATCCTGGAGAAGGAACAATTCACAAGAAATCATTAAAAGACTAAAGAAATGTCACATTCATACCAACACTAAAACCGTTTTAATCAATGCATGGAATCATTGTTTTTACATGAAATCATTGTTAGCAACACACATCAACTTAATCATGAAGCCTTCTGATAACAATCATGTTCAGAAATACATATTAACTAAATCATGGAGCCCTGTTGTCACTTTTATCAAGCCCAGAACTCTGGTTGTGTCGCCCACATTTACCTACAGCTAACTGCTGCTAATAGCTAACAAGCACATTAACCGTGTCCTGTGTTAGCTTCTTAGCTAATGCTAGTTAGCTGACCCATGTCATACATCGGCGGCCATTCAAACAAAGAAACAAACTAATAAACAGACATTTTTCACTGAAACGTTTCACGAATCATTCCTGGACATTTATGAAGGAGATACAGTAACTTCCATTAGTTTAAGAGGAGTTTCTCACCTGAAACACAGAACAACAATAAACACACGGGAGACGTGGCTGGTGTTCGTACAGGATCTCTCAGCTTGTGAGGGAAACGGCAGGAAACCCATGACTCAGTCTCCACGCGCCACCTACTGGTGACATATTGTTACTGCGTCTGAGTGAGTCCATGTCGGCAATACAAATAAAGTACTTCAAACAAACGTAAAGCATCTCTAAAATAACACTTTGTGGGAACACATAAGTCAGAATTACATATATTTGACTTCTTACAGGCACTGAAAGTGATTTACATAAAACCCATATTCACTCTACTTTTCACTCGACCCGTTATACAACCATTTAGACCAGTGGTTCCCAACTCCGGTCCTCATGTGTTCGTACTCCAACACACCTGATTCAGATACATGAACCTCATGATTAAGTTCTTTGCAAGCCTGTTAATGAGCCAATCATTTGATTGAGGTGTGAAAAATTGGAGTGTCCTCCAAGGTGTGCAGAGCAGTGGGTCCTGAGGACCGGAGTTGGGAACAACTGATTTAGACTGAAACATTTTCAAATGGTTGAAAAGAATGCGACCTCCATCTATTTAAAATCTCTTGTGGGAACACATGGTACTATTTTCTCTTAAATGTTGCTTTGTAAGATCGTGGTTTCTTATCTATGAGTCGTCATGTGGCGCATCAACTTATTATGGTAAATGAAACATTTTCCACATGTCTTACAAGAGTATGGTTTCTCACCTGTGTGAATTCTCATGTGTTGTAACAAATTCTCATTTACAGTAAAACATTTCCCACATGTCTCACAAGAGTATGGTTTTTCACCTGTGTGAGTCTTCATGTGACGCAACAAATTATAGTTTTTAATGAAACGTCTACCACATGTTGGACAGCCATATGATTTCTCTCCTATGTGAGTTCTCATGTGGCGCAACCAATCATGCTTTCGAACAAAACATCTACCACATGTTGGACATTGATATGGTTCCTTTCCTGTGTGAGTTCTCATGTGGTGTAACAAAAGATAATTTCGGGTGAAACATTTCCCACATGTTTTACAAGAGTGTGGTTTCTCACCTGTGTGGATTCTCATGTGACGCAACAAGTCACAATTTCGAACAAAACATTTCCCACATGATTTACAACTATATGGTTTCTCTCCTGTGTGAAATCTTGCATGAGCAGTTAAGTTCCTTCTAGCTTTAAATATTTTCCCACAGGTTTGACAGGGATACCGTTTCTCATCCATGTGGACTGTTTCATGCTTTCTAAGTGATGTTGGGTCCAAACATCTTTCTCCACAGGTCTGACATGAGTACAGCTTCTCAGCAGTGTGCTGAGTATTACAATGACTTTCTAAGAGAAAAGTCTCTTCTACGTTCTCATTGGTCTCCATCTGACACCCCCCTTCTGGCTTCCTATCTGCACATCCCGTTGGTCCTGAGTCTTCAACCATGCTTCCCTCTAAATGTGAATGTTCATCTGCAGGAGAGGTGGAAGAGTTTGGTTCTGGATCATTGTGCTCATTTTCCTCATGAGCAGCAGGAAGTGAAAAGTCATCAGTTTCATCCTTCAGCAAAAGCTGCCCCCCCTCCTGACTGGTGAGGACTTCCTCCTGTTCCTCTTTAATACGTGCAGACTCCGGTTGCTCCTGGTCCAGATCTGAGTGGGACTTCTGCTTGCAGAGCTGCTGCTCATCTTCAACATGGTTATTCAGCTTGGAGACATATTGATGTGGAACCTCTGGAGGGATGAAGGGACAAATGACAAAGGTCAGGACAGCGGAGTGAAAGGACAGCCTTCACATAGAAAAATCACTCTTTTAGCTGAAATCATCTGATTTCAAACTACAGACCAATTTAGACCAATCGCTGCCTTCCATCATTTACATAGTAGACACTTCCTAGTCCTAGCCAAAAGTAATTTAGGACTTTTTAAAGGATAAGTTTCTTTTTTTCAACCTGGACCTTATTTGTATGAGTTTATATGTGCACTAATTCCCCAGTAACATTTCTGAATCACTCTGACTCCTATGTGAGATATTTAGATTTTTGCGCAATCAGCGTATGTACATGGGAGGAAGCGGGCAGGCAGAGGGCCTCTATATAAGGCATTATCTGCCGCAATACTCCTTTAATTTTATCAATACTTTCTCACGAATAAACAAACGAACGCGTAAAATTGAACTGTGACGTCAGGTTTTCCTCTTCGTTTGTTATTGGGGTCGTTCTACACACGACTCTCCACTGGCGTACGCTGAGATTTGGAAGTAGCTTACAGGACGGACAACAAACCCAGCACAACTCATCACGTTTGGCACGTTAGACGACTTACCCAATGGAAAGTTGCCTGTTCGGTCCTGCAGGTTTTGGCTGGTCTTCCACTTTATTTTGGGAACACGAAAAAAAAGTCTCCACCACAGTCCGGTTGATCAGAGCAGAGAAATCCTCCATCGTAGTGAGACATCCCGGAAACATCCAGACGAGCATCTCCTGGTCTCAAATCCCAAAATCCCAATCTGAGCAAAAAGGCTCCTCCTCTGTTAGCATAACCGAGCATCGTCCACACGAACACCACCAGGTATCATCTGTTCACCGATGTCCACACGAACACCACCAGGTATCATCTGTCCGTCCACGCTGTCCACACGAACACCACCAGGTATCATCTGTTCACCCACGTCCACACGAACACCACCAGGTATCATCTGTTCACCCACGTCCACACGAACACCACCAGGTATCATCTGTTCACCGATGTCCACACGAACACCACCAGGTATCATCTGTTCGTCCACACGAACACCACCAGGTATCATCTGTTCATCCACGATGTCCACACGAACACCACCAGGTATCATCTGTTCGTCCACGTTGTCCACACGAACACCACCAGGTATCATCTGTTCACCGATGTCCACACGAACACCACCAGGTATCATCTGTTCACCCACGTTGTCCACACGAACACCACCAGGTATCATCTGTTCACCCACGTTGTCCACACGAACACCACCAGGTATCATCTGTTCACCCACGTTGTCCACACGAACACCACCAGGTATCATCTGTTCACCCACGTTGTCCACACGAACACCACCAGGTATCATCTGTTCACCCACGTTGTCCACACGAACACCACCAGGTATCATCTGTTCACCCACGTTATCCACACGAACACCACCAGGTATCATCTGTTCACCCACGTTGTCCACACGAACACCACCAGGTATCATCTGTTCACCGATGTCCACACGAACACCACCAGGTATCATCTGTTCACCGATGTCCACACGAACACCACCAGGTATCATCTGTTCACCGATGTCCACACGAACACCACCAGGTATCATCTGTTCACCGATGTCCACACGAACACCACCAGGTATCATCTGTTCACCGATGTCCACACGAACACCACCAGGTATCATCTGTTCACCGATGTCCACACGAACACCACCAGGTATCATCTGTTCCCGTCCACGTTGTCCACACGAACACCACCAGGTATCATCTGTTCGTCCACGTTGTCCACACGAACACCACCAGGTATCATCTGTTCACCGATGTCCACACGAACACCACCAGGTATCATCTGTTCACCGATGTCCACACGAACACCACCAGGTATCATCTGTTCACCCACGTTGTCCACACGAACACCACCAGGTATCATCTGTTCACCCACGTTGTCCACACGAACACCACCAGGTATCATCTGTTCACCGATGTCCACACGAACACCACCAGGTAGCATCTGTTCGTCCACACGAACACCACCAGGTATCATCTGTTCATCCACGTTGTCCACACGAACACCACCAGGTATCATCTGTTCACCCACGTTGTCCACACGAACACCACCAGGTATCATCTGTTCACCCACGTTGTCCACACGAACACCACCAGGTATCATCTGTTCGTCCACACGAACACCACCAGGTATCATCTGTTCCCATGTCCACACGAACACCACCAGGTATCATCTGTTCACCCACGTTGTCCACACGAACACCACCAGGTATCATCTGTTCACCCACGTTGTCCACACGAACACCACCAGGTATCATCTGTTCGTCCACACGAACACCACCAGGTATCATCTGTGCGCCGGCGTGCAGCGGTGTCTTGCTCTCTTGCCAGATATCGATAGCAATCCGGTTAGCCGACCGTCACAGAGCAGGAGTGATGACTTGTGCCGGGTTTGTTGTTGTCCGTCCGGTAAGCTACTTCCTGCTCTCAGCGTTACCACGGTAACATGCGTCAAGGAGGCGCGCACGGCCAGTCGTGTGTTGAACGACCCCAATAACAAACGAAGAGGAAAACCTGACGTCACAGTTCAGTTGTACTCGTATGTTTGTTTATTCATTAGTAAGTATTGATGAAATTAAAGGAGTATTGCAGCAGATAATGCCTTATATAGAGGCCCGCTCTGGCTGCCTGCTTCCTCGCATTATATGGGCATACGCTGATCACGAAAAAATCTAAATATCTCATGTAGGAGTCAGAGTGACAGAAATGTTACTGCGGAATTAGTGTATGTATAAACTCCTAGAAATAAGGTCCAGGTTGGAAAAAAAGAAACTTATCCTTTAAGCTGTCAAAATGGAAATGAAACAGTCAACCAACCTGGCTTTATTTACTGCATTGAGTCCTGGTCTCATCAATAATTATATACCAAACATGAAAAATATAAGCATATAAAAGAAAAATGTAGCAAAGTTTGATGTTTTTAGGACAAGAGCGCCACCAATAGGACAGACAAACTGGTTAGGTGAACTAGCTGTTTAAACTAGATTAATTAAATATTTCTAAAAATAATCTCTAAATGTGTTTGTCTATAATGTATATTGAAAGGAATCAATATGTGACTGTAATATGAATGTAATGTGACCTTGTCCAGATCTGTGTCTCGCCACAATTCTGTCTCTGAGCTCCTTGGACAGTTCCTTCCACCTCATGATCCTCATTTGCAAAGAGGGACAAAGAAAAAGGGGAGGGGGGAAATCTGACATGCACTGTGAGCTGGAAGCTCTTATATAGACAGGTGTGTGTTTTTCCTAATCACGTCCAATCAGTTTAATTAAACACAGCTGGACTCCAATGAAGGAGTAGAACCATCTCAAGGAGGATCAGAAGGAACGGACAGAATATGAGTTAAATATGAGTCACTGCAAAGGATCTGAATACTTATGACCATGTGATATTTCAGTTTTTCTTTTTAATAAATTTGTAAAAATGTCTATATTTCTGTTTTTTCTGTCCAGATGGGTGCTGAGTGACATTAATGAGAAATAAAATGAACTTTTTTTTTTATTTTAGCAAATGGCTGCAATGAAACAAGAAGTGAAAAGTTTAAAGGGGTCTGAATAGGAGGAGGGGGGGGCGGTCGAGCAGCTGCATCCATACATTTATTTAGTTAATAAATGTAAACTAATAAAAAGCTGAAACTGAGGGAAAAAAACAGCAGCCTGACCTCCTCAGTCACACATGTCAAAATAAACAGCAACAAAACTTCTTTCAGGTTTATTTCAGGAAACATTTGTCTTTGGTTTCAAACTATTTCCGGCTTCTTCCTTCAGTGATAGACAACAGTCTCACGCACATCCCAGAAGAATCTAGACTGGCTGCTGGATGCAAGTAGAATACAAAGTAGAAAAATGGGGGTGTGCACACCAGGGAACGCTCCTCAGTGAGTTTGAAGGCAACGTTTGGGGCTAATGCCCTTCTTCAGACCAAAAAGGAGGGCATTGTCTGAAGAGGGGCTTTAGCCCCAAACCTTCCATTCAAACTTTTTCCTTCCCAGCTGATCTGAATTCTGTTGTGTGGTTAAGTTAGTTCCAGACCCACAACGCAACTTTGACCAGTTTCCTCAGTGACCCCCCCTATCCACGGCTAACCTTCATCATCTTCATCGTACCTGTACTGGGATTCCCTCCAGCCAGTAAAAAACAGTCTCATCCTGACTGCAGATTCATTCAAGCAGTTTCTGACTTGTGAAACCTTTAATCTATTAGTGAAAATGAAAACTAGCTTAACTATCAGAAACTCCACCTGAGACCAGATCCCAATTAAAAACCACTGGATTTATTAGGGCTGGGAAAAATATCGATACACGGAAATATCTCTATATTTTCATATGCAGATATATCGATATTTTAAAATGTGGTATCGATCTGTTTTACTAATGAAATCTTGCAAGATTTTATCGTTCAGTCAAGAAATCTTGTGGGTTTTCGTAAAATCTTGCGAGATTTCAGCATTACCTTACGAAATCTTGCAAGATTTGGTTGCTAAAATAGATCAATTTCGCATTTTTGAATATCTATATGAAAATATTGCGATATTTCAGTGTATCGATATTTTTGCCCAGCACTAGTATTTATCGGCCTTTTCCACAGCCCATTTTCGTAACCCTTCCACACGGCACGTTTTATTCGTGTTTCCTCTGGGAAACCCGTTCTGATTTTTCGCATAGGATTCAGAGCTAGCTCTAACCGTGCTGAACCTACACAAAACGTGACATCACTGACAGCTCTTCACTGATTGGTCAAAGGAAATCATACATCACACACATCTCGCCTCGTTTCTTCTGAAAATATCTGCTTCTGTTTTCAGTGACTACAGCCACAGAGAAAACAGCAGCAGAAGTAAAACTTCCATATCATCAGCGCCTCCATGGTTGTTTTTACTATGGATGTTCTGCTCGACTCCGCCTCGATCTTATGAACCGGAAGTCTCGCTACCGTTGTTTTGGTGGAAATGTCAGCATGCCAAAAGCCACGTGACCACACTAACCGAGGCCTCGTTACGTCATCCGCGAGTATCGAGCCGAAATCTTGAAGAGACTGGGTTTATTAATCTGTCAGTGTTAATACTAGGGCTGGGAGATTGTCGCGTAACGAATACGCGAAAAAAAAAAACGCCGAAAAAAAAAGACGGGCAAAACAAAAAAAGGCGGCAGAAAAAAAAAGAGGGGGTCCGGGTCCGATTTCCAAAAAGGGGAGGGAACCAAAATAAAAATGAGGAAAGAAAGGAAGGCAAGGGGGCACAGTGGGGGGGGGGGGGGGTGGGGGGGTCTCTAAAACCCTCACATTAAATTTCAAAAGGAAATTCACCCAAATTAACCCTAAAACCTTAATACAGGTTCCAATCGCTTGGGAATTTATGGAAAAATAGTTAATTTATCACAGAGGATCATTCCAAGATATTAACCACAAAGGAAACACTAACTATATATATTATAACTGATTTATTATCCACCGTGTCAGAGACAAGACAGCTCCAGACAGCACTTCCCTCAGCTGCAGTGCACATCCACGGCCAGCAGATGGAGCTCATGCTCACGGTCTCAAATGTCTCGAGACTTCGTGTCGATATCTTGGCAGCTGTTTCAAAATGTCTCGGTGTCTCATGAAGCTTCGTTTTCACAATCCCTAGTTTTTACTTTACTCGCCATCACGTGGCACGACAGTGACGTCACGGAAGTCTGGACCGCGCTGACTCCGCCCACTTCCAGGTAGGAGACTACGACTTCCACTGTGTGGAAACGAAACCCGTCCTGGTGGTCTTTAACGTGGTGCTGCACCGTGCAGCTGCAGTGGAAACGGCCCATTAGACTCTTCACACCTGGTCTCAGATTCTAAAGAGGTTGGAGACGACTTCAAGTTTCTGATTTGTGAATCAGAAAAACATTTGACACCAGGTTTGAAGAGTCTAAGTACACTGGTTTTTGACTGGGATCTGGTCTAAGGTGATCTGGATACAAATAAAGCCATAAAATGAGGCTATTGTTTTATATTTTCACAAATAGAAGAAAAGTTTTACAAATCAAATGTGCTTGGATTTGGTCACATGATGCCTATCAGATTCTAGATTCTGTGTCACATGATGAGGGTGACCAGAAAATGACTCTATTCTTTATTTTCACAAATCAGAAACTGTGCTTGAATTAATCTACAACCTCTTTAGAACATCTGAGAGCAGGTTTGAAGATTGTAAATGTTGTGGGTTTTAGTCGGGACCGGTTCTACTGTCGTGTAGATGCAGAAAAAGGGCATAAAATGAGCCTAATTTGTATTTTCACAAATAGAATAAAGGTTTCATAAATCAGAAATGGTGTTTTGATCATTCTGTAGAGTGTATAGAATAATTCAGTCCAGGTTTGAAGGTACTAAGTGTTGTAGTTTTAGATCAGGACCTGTTTTATTATAGTCTGTGTTCTCGCAAATTCAGTGGAATCGCCCTTTACACATATAGCGAATCAGAAGCCAACTTCAGCGCCGTGTTTCTGTGTGGAAAATAACTGCAGCTGAGAGGCTGAAACTAAATGTAGCCCAGATCTCTGATCAGGATCCTCCAGGACTTCATGACTGAGTCCAGACTTTCATACCTGTTCTGATCAACTTTATCTGAGGTCTCCAGGTGATATCCAGCAGTCTGCGCTGACGATCGATCTCTTCCTCGTACTGGACGATGGTTTTCTGGAACTCTCTGAATATTTCTTCTGCAGCAGCTGTTAGTCGCTCGCTGATAAACTCTCTCAGATGATGAACTGAAGACATTGTTGCTGAAACACCATCATATTCAGCTGAGAGACCAAACACAACCGTCTTCCCGCTCAGTCCGAGCACGAGGACAGCTAACCATGCTGCTAGCGGACTGTTGACTTCCGCTTGGTGTCACACTCTCAAGTTCCGGGTGAGGAGGGAGGTTAACTTTTGTTTCCGGCTTCTCCAACTTTCAACTTTTCTCATTTTAAACCTTTATTCAAACTTAACCAGACAGTTTACTGGATATTTATTCTGCATTTCTCACAGACAAAACAACATTCTGAGCATACAGAATTAGGAATGCACCATATTGGAATTTTGGCCGATATACCGATATTTCAAAACTCATGTGGCAGATAACCAATATTGATAATGATATTTAAGCTGAAAAAATAAGCAGTAATTACAAATAGCAGTTTTGTTTTCTGTTTCCGACACTTTGAAAAATAGTGGTGGGAAGAAAGATTGATACACTGAAATATGACAATGTTTTCATATGCCAATATCAAATCGATATTTAAAAATGCTGTTTCGATCTATTTTACTTATGAAATCTCGCAAGATTTCATAGTTTTGTTACAAAATCTCACAATATTTTGTGAAGTCTCACAGGATTTCTTAACAGACTGATGAAATGTTGCAAGATTTCGTTAGTGAAATAGATCGACACCGCATTTTTAAATGTCAATATGATATCAGCATATGAAAATATTGTGAGATTTCAGTGTATTTATATTTTTTCCCACCCCTAGTCTTTACAAGTTTTATAGGCTGTAAAAAAATAAGTTTTTGAAGAAGAAGTTTTGGGTTTTTTAGACTTTAGAAACAGAAAGCTGATCAGTTAAATATCGATGGGGTGGCAGATGTCCGATACTCAATGTTAAGGCCGATATAGGCCGATACTAATAGGGGGCGGATTATATGGTGCATCCCTATCCAGAATAATAATCAATAACAGATGAGAATGTGAATAAAATAGTGGAAATATGTGCATTCCAGTAGCTACTGCTTAAAACAGTTCATGTGAGTAAATCTGCATCATGATCTCATCTGAATATCATATTGAACAGATGCATTATAAAGCTAATGCTTAATGAAAGATGACTTTAGGACTGTTATTTCAGCTCATGTGATCAATAGAACAGCAGGGCTTTAAATTTCTACTGAAAGCTTAGAAAGCTGAGTTTAAATGTGTGTTTGTCTCAGAAAGTTCTTTCTATGTTGATGTGAAGCTGCTGAAAGGCAGAGTAAGAGAGAGGAGAGGAAGTAGAGATGAAAGAGGAGACGGAGAGATGGAGGGAGGAGCTGAGCTGTTACTGAACTATAGAAGAGACACAAACTTCCACATTCAACACAGTTCAACACACAAACATCACCTTTATTCAACATGCTGTCTTTGCAGACGTTTGGATTCACTCTGCTGTTTCTAGTCATTCTAACAGGTTGCTTTCATTCTTTAAAAGATCAATTTCTAGATTTTCTCTTTGTTCTTCACTTCTTTAACTTCTCTCTTCCTTCAGGTGTCGGCTGTGAAGAACTCAATGCAGTCAAGAAAGAAGAGTCCAGTTTAGAAGGAAGCTCTGTTACTCTGTCCTACACTTATACCAAACTGCTCTACCAGCGATGATTTCTTCTGGTATCGACAATATCCTGGAAAACCACCAGAGTTCCTGATCTCTCACTCTGGAACAGGAACAGAAACATCAGATCCAGTTCCTGGACTGTCTTTTAAAGTGAGTGGAGATAAAATCCAAATGGATCTGGTGATGTCCTCTGCTGCAGTGTCTGACTCTGCTGTGTACTACTGTGCTCTGCAGCCCACAGTGACAGGAAACAGCAAAAGTGTGGAGAAAAAGCTTTGGAGCAAAGACAACACAATACTCCACAACATCCACTAGAGGAGCTCACACACTGCTCCAGCTTTGCTTTGTCAGGATTCAGTTCAGCTTCTTTGTTCAGGTGAGAATAAAGCAGACATCACTGTTTACTTTGTGATGAAAACGTCTGCTTTCTTCATTAACCGTGACTAAAATACACTTTGTTTCACATTGTGATATTGGAACAGAGAAATAAAGTTGTAGAAATGAGCAGAATGAGGGAGTGTGTGTGGTGGATCTACTGAACATTAGACTGTTTACAAAGAGACACCTGCTTCTTCATTTCAGACTTTTTCTGCTTTTATGTCTTTAAGAGGAAAAAACACTGGAAACATTTTTACTGTAGGATTTATTTATTAGTTTATTTCAGTTTAATTGAATATAATTGAATATAATTAAATGTTGGACTTGAATAAAGTAGAACAGCAGCTGTTTCAGTAATGTTCCAGAACAGTTTGGTAACCTTTAGTTAAGGCAAGTTTATTTGTATAGCACATTTCATGTACAGAACAATTCAAAGTGCTTTACATAAAACATTATAAGCAAAAGAGAGAAAAAATAAATTAGAAGCATGATTCAAAATTAAAAGCATTTAAGATTAAAAAGAGAGAATATAGAGACGTGCGGATTTTAACTTTTGAATAAAATCTACGTAAATGCAGCTGAGAACAGGTGGGTCTTCAACCTGGATTTAAATAAACTGTTTCAGCTGATCTGAGACTTTCTGGGAGTTTGTTCCAGACATGTGGAGCATAGAAGCTGAACGCAGCTTCTCCATGTCTGGCTCTGGTTCTGGAACTGATACAAGACCAGATCCAGATGACCTGGGGGTCTAGTAGGTTCATACTGGGTCAGAGGTCACTGATGTATTTTGGGCCTAAACCATTCAGAGCTTTATAGACCAGCAGCAGAACTTTAAAGTCTATTCTCTGATGAACCGGCAGCCAGTGTAAAGACCTCAGAACTGGACTGATGTGGTCCACTTTTCTGGTCTTTGTGAGAACTCGGGCAGCAGAGTTCTGAATGAGCTGCAGCTGTTTAACTGTTTTTTTAGGTAGACCAGTAAAGACGCTGTTACAGTAGTCACGCCGACTGAAGATGATGATGGACTAGTTTTTCCATCAGGGGTCTCATTTATAAACTTTGCGTAGGATCTTTCCTAAAAGTGTACGTACAACCAAAACCAAAAGTTTGCGTACGCCAAAAAATATTCAGATTTATAAAACCGTGCGTACGCACAGATTCAAGCAGTGTCTCCTTTATAAATTACACTCTTCCTGGAAGTTTGCGCAGGTGAATTTGGCTCATATTCCGCCTCCTACACGCCCACTTTCTACCATAGATGGTCAATGAAAGCACCTCATGGATGTTTCTGCATATACATGAACAGCTGATCTGAGGCATTTAAAACTGAATCGTGGCGATCGAAAAGAGATTTAAACGTAATTTCGCGGAGACGGAAGTGGAGGTGCTTGTTGGTGAAGTGGAACCTCACAGAATCATTTTATTTGGGCGTCACAGGAAACACAGATAAACTAGATTCTGCTGATGCAGCAGGTTGTTGTGGTGATGATGTAACAGAGTCTGTTCCAGAAGTCGCTGTTCTGTGTTCTGTGTGCAGAACACCTGTTTGCTGTGGTGCAGCGATGTGTGATTCCCCCTCCCGTGCCCTCCCCTCGCCTGTATGCCCCCCGCCGGTCTATCCACGACAGAGCGCTGTGGTCAGCAGCTGCTGATGCGTAGGGGGGGGGGGGGGCACGGTTTTGGTGGTCGGGGTATCTGGGTCCAGTTCATAGAAAAAAGCGCTGCAAAAGTAAATGTGATTAATAGCCAGTCATCATCATCATCATCGTCATCATCGGGCCAGGAAATCCTGAAAACGCGCTCCCTTCTCATTTTCCCATCTGTAGGTCCTCCAGCAGCACCGATGCAGCATTAGTTTACCCACCGTGTTAATATGTTTATACATCCATCAGTCTGACTGCTGCACCTCGTCAGAATCGATGTATCAATGTGGTGAATAATCACCATGATGATTAAGATGACGATAATAGTGAGAAAACTTTGATGAGAAGTAAATTAAACACATAAGTTCGCTTACGGACCTTTTAATGTATTTGAAAGGTTCTAATAGGCTAATTTCAGCTCACCTGCAGCAGAAATAACGCTGCCGGTTTGAATCCTATAAAGTCAATACGATTGAAATTTGATCTGAAGGGGAAAATAAACGTTTGAGTAAAAAGGAGATCTGGAACGGGATCGATCTCATGTCTCCTGTGTAAAAGTCATGTGCACTCACCACTCTGCCAGAGAAGAAGTCAGTAACTAATCAGCCAGGGCACAATATCTATACGAAAGGACCCCGCGCCAGCAGAGGAATCATGATGCCGTGTGGTTTCAGTTCCCCACCTCACCGTCCGTGTCGCCAGTTTCCCCAGTCTCCAAAACCTGCGTGCGCATGGGTCAGAGTTAACATGAGAGTACAGAACCAGCGTGATGGCTAGAGTTCGGGAGACAGCGGCAGGCTCAGAGTTAACATGAGAGTACAGAACCAGCGTAGAATGGCTCAGAGTGAATATGAGAGACCAGAACCAGCGTAGCATGGGTCAGAGTGAACGTGAGAGACTAGAACCAGCGTAGCATGGCTCAAAGTTAACGTGAGAGACCAGAACCAGCGTAGCATGGCTCAGAGTTAACGTGAGAGACCAGAACCAGCGTAGCATGGCTCAGAGTTAACGTGAGAGACCAGAACCAGCGTAGCATGGTTCAGAGTGAACGTGAGTGACCAGAACAGCGTAGCATGGCTAAAGTTAACTTGAGAGACCAGAACCATCGTAGCATGGCTCAGATGTTAACGTGAGTGACCAGAACCAGCGTAGCATGGCTCAGAGTTAACATGAGAGACCAGAACCAGCGTAGCATGGGTCAGAGTTAACGTGAGAGACAAGAACCAGCGTAGCATGGGTCAGAGTTAACGTGAGAGACCAGAACCAGCGTAGCATGGCTCAGAGTTAACGTGAGAGACCAGAACCAGCGTAGCATGGCTCAGAGTTAACGTGAGAGACAGGAACCAGCGTAGCATGGCTCAGAGTTAACGTGAGAGACCAGAACCAGCGTAGCATGGCTCAGAGTTAACATGAGAGACCAGAACCAGCGTAGCATGGCTCAGAGTTAACGTGAGAGACAGGAACCAGCGTAGCATGGCTCAGAGTTAACGTGAGAGACCAGAACCAGAGTAGCATGGCTCAGAGTTAACATGAGAGACCAGAACCAGCGTAGCATGGCTCAGAGTTAACGTGAGAGACCAGAACCAGCGTAGCATGGCTGAGAGTTAACGTGAGAGACCAGAACCAGCGTAGCATGGCTCAGAGTTAACATGAGAGACCAGAACCAGCGTAGCATGGCTCAGAGTTAACGTGAGAGACCAGAACCAGCGTAGCATGGCTCAGAGTTAACATGAGAGACCAGAACCAGCGTAGCATGGCTCAGAGTTAACGTGAGAGACCAGAACCAGCGTAGCATGGCTCAGAGTTAACGTGAGAGACCAGAACCAGCGTAGCATGGCTCAGAGTTAACGTGAGAGACCAGAACCAGCGTAGCATGGCTCAGAGTTAACATGAGAGACCAGAACCAGCGTAGCATGGCTCAGAGTTAACATTAGAGACCAGAACCAGCGTAGCATGGCTCAGAGTTAACATGAGAGACCAGAACCAGCGTAGCATGGCTCAGAGTTAACATGAGAGACCAGAACCAGCGTAGCATGGCTCAGAGTTAACATGAGAGACCAGAACCAGCGTAACATGGCTCAGAGTTAACGTGAGAGACCAGAACCAGCGTAGCATGGCTCAGAGTTAACGTGAGAGACCAGAACCAGCGTAGCATGGCTCAGAGTTAACGTGAGAGACCAGAACCAGCGTAGCATGGCTCAGACTTAACATGAGAGACCAGAACCAGTGTAGCATGGCTCAGAGTTAACGTGAGAGACCAGAACCAGCGTAGCATGGCTCAGAGTTAACATGAGAGACCAGAACCAGTGTAGCATGGCTCAGAGTTAACGTGAGAGACCAGAACCAGCATAGCATGGCTCAGAGTTAACTTGGGAGACCAGAACCAGCGTAGCATGGCTCAGAAATAACGTGAGAGAACAGAACCAGCGTAGCATGGCTCAGAGTTAACGTGAGAGACCAGAACCAGCGTAGCATGGCTCAGAGTTAATGTAAGAGACAGGAACCAGGGTAGCATGGCTCAGAGTTAACATGAGAGACCAGAACCAGCCTAACATGGCTCAGAGTTAATGTGAGAGACCAGAACCAGCGTAGCATGGCTCAGAGTTAACGTGAGAGACCAGAACCAGCGTAGCATGGCTCAGAGTTAACATGAGAGACCAGAACCAGCGTAGCATGGCTCAGAGTTAACGTGAGAGACCAGAACCAGCGTAGCATGGCTCAGAGTTAACGTGAGAGACAGGAACCAGCGTAGCATGGCTCAGAGTTAACGTGAGAGACCAGAACCAGCGTAGCATGGCTCAGAGTTAACGTGAGAGACCAGAACCAGCGTAGCATGGCTCAGAGTTAACGTGAGAGACAAGAACCAGCGTAGCATGGCTCAGAGTTAACGTGAGAGACCAGAACCAGCGTAGCATGGCTCAGAGATAACGTGAGAGACCAGAACCAGCGTAGCATGGCTCAGAGTTAACGTGAGAGACCAGAACCAGCGTAGCATGGCTCAGAGTTAACGTGAGAGACCAGAACCAGCGTAGCATGGCTCAGAGTTAACGTGGGAGACCAGAACCAGCGTAGCATGGCTCAGAGTTAACGTGAGAGACCAGAACCAGCGTAGCATGGCTCAGAGTTAATGTGAGAGACAGGAACCAGCGTAGCATGGCTCAGAATTAATATGAGAGACCAGAACCAGCGTAGCATGGCTCAGAGTTAACATGAGAGACCAGAAAAAGGGTAGCATGGCTCAGAGTTAACGTGAGAGACCAGAACCAGCGTAGCATGGCTCAGAGTTAACGTGAGAGACCAGAACCAGCGTAGCATGGCTCAGAGTTAACATGAGAGACCAGAACCAGCGTAGCATGGCTCAGAGTTAACGTGAGAGACCAGAACCAGCGTAGCATGGCTCAGAGTTAACATGAGAGACCAGAACCAGCCTAACATGGCTCAGAGTTAACGTGAGAGACCAGAACCAGCGTAGCATGGCTCAGAGTTAACGTGAGAGACCAGAACCAGCGTAGCATGGCTCAGAGTTAACATGAGAGACCAGAACCAGTGTAGCATGGCTCAGAGTTAACGTGAGAGACCAGAACCAGAGTAGCATGGCTCAGAGTTAACATGAGAGACCAGAACCAGTGTAGCATGGCTCAGAGTTAACGTGAGAGACCAGAACCAGCGTAGCATGGCTCAGAGTTAATGTGAGAGAACAGAACCAGCTTAGCATGGCTCAGAGTTAACATGAGAGACCAGAACCAGTGTAGCATGGCTCAGAGTTAACGTGAGAGACCAGAACCAGCGTAGCATGGCTCAGAGTTAACTTGGGAGACCAGAACCAGCGTAGCATGGCTCAGAGTTAACGTGAGAGAACAGAACCAGCGTAGCATGGCTCAGAGTTAACATGAGAGACCAGAACCAGCCTAACATGGCTCAGAGTTAACGTGAGAGACTAGAACCAGCGTAGCATGGCTCAGAGTTAACATGAGAGACCAGAACCAGTGTAGCATGGCTCAGAGTGAATGTGAGAGACCAGAACCAGCGTAGCATGGCTCAGAGTTAACATTAGGAGACCAGAACCATCGTAGCATGGCTCAGAGTTAACATGAGAGACCAGAACCAGCGTAGCATGGCTCAGAGTTAACATGAGAGACCAGAACCAGCCTAACATGGCTCAGAGTTAACGTGAGAGACCAGAACCAGCGTAGCATGGCTCAGAGTTAACGTGAGAGACCAGAACCAGCGTAGCATGGCTCAGAGTTAACGTGAGAGACCAGAACCAGCGTAGCGCTGGCTCAGACTTAACATGAGAGACCAGAACCAGTGTAGCATGGCTCAGAGTTAACGTGAGAGACCAGAACCAGCGTAGCATGGCTCAGAGTTAACATGAGAGACCAGAACCAGTGTAGCATGGCTCAGAGTTAACGTGAGAGACCAGAACCAGCGTAGCATGGCTCAGAGTTAACGTGAGAGACCAGAACCAGCGTAGCATGGGTCAGAGTTAACATGAGAGACAGGAACCAGCGTAGCATGGCTCAGAGTTAACGTGCGAGACCAGAACCAGCGTAGCATGGCTCAGAGTTAACGTGAGAGACCAGAACCAGAGTAGCATGGCTCAGAGTTAACGTGAGAGACCAGAACCAGAGTAGCATGGGTCAGAGTTAACATGAGAGACAGGAACCAGCGTAGCATGGCTCAGAGTTAACGTGAGAGACAGGAACCAGCGTAGCATGGCTCAGATTTAACGTGAGAGACCAGAACCAGCGTAGCATGGCTCAGAGTTAACATGAGAGACCAGAACCAGAATAGCATGGCTCAGAGTTAACGTGAGAGACCAGAACCAGCGTAGCATGGCTCAGAGTTAACATGAGAGACCAGAACCAGCGTAGCATGGCTCAGAGTTAACGTGAGAGACCAGAACCAGCGTAGCATGGCTCAGAATTAACGTGAGAGACCAGAACCAGCGTAGCATGGCTCAGAGTGAACGTGAGAGACCAGAACCAGCGTAGCATGGCTCAGAGTTAACATGAGAGACCAGAACCAGCGTAGCATGGCTCAGAGTTAACATGAGAGACCAGAACCAGCGTAGCATGGCTCAGAGTTAACATGAGAGACGCACATTTTCCCATCAAGTTTGCTTTTTATAAATCACAACTTTTGCGTGAAAACTGGCGTACGCCAATTTCAGGCCCAATTTTGTTTATAAATGAGACCCTCGATCCTAATTTGGATCAGGTTCCAGCTCCAGCAGAAACCAGATCCTGATCTGGATCAGTGCTCCAGCAGAAACCAGATCCTGATCTGGATCAGGTTCCAGCTTCAGCAGAAACCAGATCCTGATCTGGATCAGGCTCCAGCTTCAGCAGAAACCAGATCCTGATCTGGATCAGGCTCCAGCAGAAACCAGATCCTGATCTGGATCAGGTTCCAGCTTCAGCAGAAACCAGATCCTGATCTGGATCAGGTTCCAGCTTCAGCAGAAACCAGATCCTGGTCTGGATCAGGCTCCAGCTTCAGCAGAAACCAGATCCTGGTCTGGATCAGGTTCCAGCTTCAGCAGAAACCAGATCCTGGTCTGGATCAGGTTCCAGCTTCAGCAGAAACCAGATCCTGATCTGGATCAGGTTCCAGCTTCAGCAGAAACCAGATTCTGATCCGGATCAGGTTCCAGCAGAAACCAGATCCTGGTCTGGATCAGGTTCCAGCTTCAGCAGAAACCAGATCCTGGTCTGGATCAGGTTCCAGCTTCAGCAGAAACCAGATCCTGATCCGGATCAGGTTCCAGCAGAAACCAGATCCTGGTCTGGATCAGGTTCCAGCTTCAGCAGAAACCAGATCCTGGTCTGGATCAGGCTCCAGCTTCAGCAGAAACCAGATCCTGATCTGGATCAGGTTCCAGCTTCAGCAGAAACCAGATGCTGATCTGGATCAGGTTCCAGCTTCAGCAGAAACCAGATTCTGATCTGGATCAGGTTCCAGCAGAAACCAGATCCTGATCTGGATCAGGTTACAGTTTCAGCAGAAACCAGATTCTGGTCTGGATCAGGTTCCAGTTTCAGCAGAAACCAGATCCTGGTCTGGATCAGGTTCCAGTTTCAGCAGAAACCAGATCCTGGTCTGGATCAGGCTCCAGCTTCAGCAGAAACCAGATCCTGATCTGGATCAGGTTCCAGCTTCAGCAGAAACCAGATCCTGATCTGGATCAGGTTCCAGCTTCAGCAGAAACCAGATCCTGATCCGGATCAGGTTCCAGCAGAAACCAGATCCTGATCTGGATCAGGTTCCAGCTTCAGCAGAAACCAGATCCTGGTCTGGATCAGGTTCCAGCTTCAGCAGAAACCAGATCCTGATCTGGATCAGGTTCCAGTTTCAGCAGAAACCAGATTCTGGTCTGGATCAGGTTCCAGTTTCAGCAGAAACCAGATCCTGGTCTGGATCAGGTTCCAGTTTCAGCAGAAACCAGATCCTGGTCTGGATCAGGCTCCAGCTTCAGCAGAAACCAGATCCTGATCTGGATCAGGTTCCAGCTTCAGCAGAAACCAGATCCTGGTCTGGATCAGGTTCCAGCTTCAGCAGAAACCAGATCCTGATCCGGATCAGGTTCCAGCAGAAACCAGATCCTGGTCTGGATCAGGGTCCAGCTTCAGCTGGATTCTCTGAGGTGCTGCAGTCTGGCTCCGCCCACCGCTGCGGGCCTCAGCCAATGAGCTGCTTTGTGTGTGCAGCAGTAAAAGCAGCTTGCTGAGGCTGCTTAGTTCCGTCCTGCTGCAGTGGAACAAGCTGCTTCTCTGCTGTCTGACTCCAGCAGCTGCAAACATGTTACTTCACCTGTTTCTGCTTCTCTCTCTCTGCACAGGTGAGTGTTGGAAGACAGAAAACCTCACTCAGCAGATTCTGTCTGACTTTGATCACATGTGAAACACAAAGAGAAGAACTTGAGTCTCCTGCAGAATAACTGATACGAAGCCTGATTTTGCAGCGATGGGCTCCACGAACATCATAAACCAGCCGAGCAGCCGAGAAGTTGTTGCAGAGGGAAGAAGCTTCAATGTGAGCTGTGAATATGAGGGTTCCATCTACAGCATCCAGTGGTACCGACAACAGCAGAGATCCAGACCAGAGTTCCTGCTCTACATCACAGAGGGAGGACTCATTCATCCACCCGGCTCTGATTTCTCAGCTCACATAGACAAAACACAGAAACACGTAGATCTGCTGATGTCCTCTGCTGCAGTGTCTGACTCTGCTGTGTACTACTGTGCTCTGCAGCCCACAGTGACAGGAAACAGCAAAAGTGTGGAGAAAAAGCTTTGGAGCAAAGACAACACAATACTCCACAACATCCACTAGAGGAGCTCACACACTGTTAAAGCTCTGATGAAACTCTGAGAGGATCCACATGAGCAGCAGATCCACATCAACATGATGCTGCAAACACTCTGGATGTTTCCACACAGCAGATCTCCATCCAGTCGGACCAGTTCACCACCACAGACTTCAGGGTGGATCTGCTCTTCTCACATCATCACTTTACTAAACTTTCTTGTTGAAATGAAAACAGGAGATCAGAAAAACAACAGATACTGATGATTATATGCAGAACTACCTTTCACTTACCGCTCTTTACAAATATTATCCAATGGAAAAAGCTCAACTTCTTGATGCATTTTATTTGCTTAACTTGTGAATTTAGGCCTGCTTATGTTTCTTTCTTTCTCTTTCCTCCCCCGGGTGGAGAACTACAATGTTTTCTATGTCTCTCTCTCTTTGTTTTACCTTTACTGGTAGTCTCAAGGAAACTTTTGCAACCAAAGAGGGAAAAAAGCATCTGGTGCAGGTAAAACTTGCTAAAGAACATCTAAGCTAATGTCAGATGGGATGGAGATATTTAAGTATGTATAGTTTCATCCATGTGTGGAAAAGAGAAAATCCTAAATAAATGGAAACATTTGAAGGAAATCATTGTAGTTGCTGAGACATTCCATCCTGGAGAAGGAACAATTCACAAGAAATCATTAAAAGACTAAAGAAATGTCACATTCATACCAACACTAAAACCGTTTTAATCAATGCATGGAATCATTGTTTTTACATGAAATCATTGTTAGCAACACACATCAACTTAATCATGAAGCCTTCTGATAACAATCATGTTCAGAAATACATATTAACTAAATCATGGAGCCCTGTTGTCACTTTTATCAAGCCCAGAACTCTGGTTGTGTCGCCCACATTTACCTACAGCTAACTGCTGCTAATAGCTAACAGGCACATTAACCGTGTCCTGTGTTAGCTTCTTAGCTAATGCTAGTTAGCTGACCCATGTCATACATCGGCGGCCATTCAAACAAAGAAACAAACTAATAAACAGACATTTTTCACTGAAACGTTTCACTAATCATTCCTGGACATTTATGAAGGAGATACAGTAACTTCCATTAGTTTAAGAGGAGTTTCTCACCTGAAACACAGAACAACTATAAACACACGGGAGACGTGGCTGGTGTTCGTACAGGATCTCTCAGCTTGTGAGGGAAACGGCAGGACACCCGCGACTCAGTCTCCACGCGCCGCCTACTGGTGACATATTGTTACTGCGTCTGAGTGAGTCCATGTCGGCAATACAAATAAAATATTTCATACAAACGTAAAGCATCTCTAAAATAACACTCTGTGGGCACACATAAGTGGCAATCACATATATTTGACTTTTAAAAGTGATTTACATAAAACCCATCGTCACTCTACTTTTCATCCTACCCATTATACAACCATTTAGACTCAAACATTTTCAAATGGTTGACAAGAATATGGTCACCCATATACTCAAGATTTCTTGCCGAACAACATGGGACTATGTTCACTTGAATGTTGGTTTGTGAGAAAATGGCTCCTTATCAATGAGTGGTCATGTGGCGCAATAAGGTTTTATGGTAACAGAAACATTTCCCACATGTCTTACAAGAGTATGGTTTCTCACCTGTGTGAATTCTCATGTGGCATAACAAATTACAATTTAGAGTGAAACGTTTCCCACATATCTTACAAGAGTATGGTTTCTCACCTGTGTGAGTTTTCATGTGTTGTAACAAACCGTCATTTAGAGTGAAACATTTCCCACATGTCTCACAAGAGTATGGCTTCTCACCTGTGTGAATTCTCATGTGACGCAACAAATGAGAAGTTTGACTAAAACTTTTCCCACATATCTTACAAGAGTATGGTTTCTTGCCTGTGTGAGTTTTCATGTGTTGTAACAAACCGTCATTTAGAGTGAAACATTTCCCACATGTCTCACAAGAGTATGGCTTCTCACCTGTGTGAATTCTCATGTGACGCAACAAATGAGAAGTTTGATTAAAACTTTTCCCACATATCTTACAAGAGTATGGTTTCTCACCTGTGTGAGTTTTCATGTGACGCAACACATCATACTTTCGAACAAAACACCTACCACATGTTTTACAACGATGTGGTTTCTCTCCAGTATGAGATCTTATATGAACAGTTAAGTTACTTCTAGCTTTAAATGTTTTCCCACAGGTTTGACAGGGATACCGTTTCTCATCTATGTGGACTTTTTCATGGTTTCTAAGTGATGTTGGGTCCAAACATCTTTCTCCACAGGTCTGACATGAGTACAGCTTCTCAGCAGTGTGCTGAGTATTACAATGACTTTCTAAGAGAAAAGTCTCTTCTACGTTCTCATTGGTCTCCATCTGACACCCCCCTTCTGGCTTCCTATCTGCACATCCCGTTGGTCCTGAGTCTTCAACCATGCTTCCCTCTAAATGTGAATGTTCATCTGCAGGAGAGGTGGAAGAGTTTGGTTCTGGATCATTGTGCTCATTTTCCTCATGAGCAGCAGGAAGTGAAAAGTCATCAGTTTCATCCTTCAGCAAAAGCTGCCCCCCTCCTGACTGGTGAGGACTTCCTCCTGTTCCTCTTTAATACGTGCAGACTCCGGTTGCTCCTGGTCCAGATCTGAGTGGGACTTCTGCTTGCAGAGCTGCTGCTCATCTTCAACATGGTTATTCAGCTTGGAGACATATTGATGTGGAGCCTCTGGAGGGATGAAGGGACAAATGACAAAGGTCAGGACAGCGGAGTGAAAGGACAGCCTTCACATAGAAAAATCACTCTTTTAGCTGAAATCATCTGATTTCAAACTACAGACCAATTTAGACCAATCGCTGCCTTCCATCATTTACATAATAGACACTTCTGGTTAGCCAAAAGTAATTAAGGCCCCCGTCTTCCCACAGAAAAGTTTATCGTAGTTTTAAAGGAGCTTATTTTAAGAGAATTATGTTGTTTAGAAGTTTGGGCCTTCCAAACACTTTTGTACATTTTATGGTAGAATTTAGGCTTTTAATGGCAGACAGGACCCTTAGTCACTTTCTGACAAGCAAAAATTGTTATTTTGAGGCTTAATTAGTTGGTAGGGTTGAAAAGTTTATCATTTTCTGATCGAAATTAAAATTTCAGAGCACGTGATCACCAAAACTGTGGTTTTTCCAGCTCCTGACTGACCCAGGATCTGCTCTGTCCACGCGCTACTTGCTGTCTCTGTACCAGCCAACAAGCTCACCAATCAGAAGCGGTACTGTGCTCATGGACAGGTCAGCTAACCAATCAGCATCAGGGCTGGGATGCTGCGTCTTGTGCTGTGTGATCTTTACACCAGAAAACTGCTTGGATAGAACCCCGTCCAGTTTCTAACTTCGGGTTCGGTTGTTGGATAGAACCCCGTCCAGTTTCTAACTTCGGGTTCGGTTGTTGGATAGAACCCCGTCCAGTTTCTAACTTCGGGTTCGGTTGTTGGATAGAACCCCGTCCAGTTTCTAACTTCGGGTTCGGTTGTTGGAGAGAGGCTGCAGACCTGCTGCAGGTGCTTCTTGTTTGTTGATCCGCTCCATGAAGGACTTTTATGTGTATTAACCTTGATCTTCCTGCGTCGTCAGATTTCATGACACAGCAGTGGAGTCGTCGGCAGCGATCAACTGATGGACAGTCAAGCGAAAAATCCCGTCTGATTGGTTAAATCACATCTAGTAATTTTAAGGGGAATAAAAGCTCCACTGACTTCCAAACAGTCTTTTAACCGATAAACTTTTGGGCTTTGTGCTGTGGACACGAACGTGATGCAGGCGAGTAAATTAATGATCCATATTTAGGCGGATCTCAGTAAAAGAAGTCGAATAATCAGCTGGACTTGCTTTGTTAACGAGGCGAACGGGGGCAGCACATAAAAACTCCGTCTGTTTTAGTGGGACATGAGTTCAGCCACACAGTTAAATCAGGGAAAAACCACCTGATCATTTATCATGTCGGAGCGTTTTCTTCATCAAGTTCAGGTGACAGAGTGGGATAAAAAATGAATCTAATGTAAAAACCTGATATCTGTTTAGTTTTATTTCACAACTAATACATTTCAATGCAAAAAATAATTCCATATTAAATTCTCTGGTTTGTATGTTTTAACGTAACCTACATACAAGAACTGTAAAAGGAAAAATACATTCATTTCTAATTTGGATGTTTTTCACTGCAATGTGATGAGAAATAGCTAAAATATTTAAAATGGTACAGTAACGTCTTTTTACACTGGATTTCTACAGTTATCAGAATAGTGGTGCTAAAAGTAAACAGATAGAAGGTAGACATATATTTATTCATCCAGAGGGAAATTCAAGTGTGTAAAGCAACATGCAGATTACCCGATTTGAAAAAGGCAGTAAGTGGAGTGATTGACTGCGGCAGAGGAATCTAAGAAAAACTGGGAATTCCAGTTAATATACACACTTTTTATGCATTTCAAGGTAAATCTTACTTTTAACATTCATTATTCTAATAGCTTTTAATGTTTTGATAATAAAATGGAATTTTCTGTCATGTTTATGAATGTTACTGTACGTTATAAATATTTCACTGAAAATTGATTTGAAGAAAATCGTGACTCGTATAGAAATCACAATATCTGCCAGAAAAATCACCAGCAGATTTTTTTTTCAGCCCCACTAGTGTGGCCACTAATTTGTAGCGTTTGACTCTTGAATGACATTTAAGGTAAATTCAGCATTTTACTGAGAGGAAACGTCCAGTAATCCATTTTTAAATGATTCCTAGTCATGAACATCAGTTAAAATGAGACTTTGTTTATGAATAAACAGAAATCAGACATTGGATGTTACATTCTGAAGGCAAACAAGCAGAAGTGAAACAGTAAAGCAGCAACATCCCTGAATATTGTTTCTGATTCCAGCATCTGTTTGTTGGATGTGGCTTTAACAGGCTGCGCGCGCTCCCGACGATCACTTTCTAACACAACACCTACCAAAACCTAACTGGCTTCTACCATCAGACTCCTACCTGCTGATTCCAGGTTTCCAGGAGGTCTCCAGGTGATATTTACCTGCTGTTTCCAGGTTTCCAGGTGATATTTACCTGCTGTTTCCAGGATTCCAGGAGGTCTCCAGGTGATATTTACCTGCTGATTCCAGGTTTCCAGGAGGTCTCCAGGTGATATTTACCTGCTGTTTCCAGGTTTCCAGGAGGTCTCCAGGTGATATTTACCAGCTGATTCCAGGTTTCCAGGTGATATTTACCTGCTGTTTCCAGGATTCCAGGAGGTCTCCAGGTGATATTTACCTGCTGTTTCCAGGTTTCCAGGAGGTCTCCAGGTGATATTTACCTGCTGATTCCAGGTTTCCAGGAGGTCTCCAGGTGATATTTACCTGCTGTTTCCAGGTTTCCAGGAGGTCTCCAGGTGATATTTACCTGCTGTTTCCAGGTTTCCAGGAGGTCTCCAGGTGATATTTACCTGCTGTTTCCAGGTTTCCAGGAGGTCTCCAGGTGATATTTACCTGCTGTTTCCAGGTTTCCAGGAGGTCTCCAGGTGATATTTACCTGCTGTTTCCAGGTGATATTTACCCTGCTGATTCCAGGTTTCGGCAGGTTCCAGGAGGTCTCCAGGTGATATTTACCTGCTGTTTCCAGGTTTCCAGGAGGTCTCCAGGTGATATTTACCTGCTGTTTCCAGGTTTCCAGGAGGTCTCCAGGTGATATTTACCTGCTGTTTCCAGGAGGTCTCCAGGTGATATTTACCTGCTGTTTCCAGGTTTCCAGGTTTCCAGGTGATATTTACCTGCTGTTTCCAGGATTCCAGGAGGTCTCCAGGTGATATTTACCTGCTGATTCCAGGATTCCAGGAGGTCTCCAGGTGATATTTACCTGCTGTTTCCAGGTTTCCAGGAGGTCTCCAGGTGATATTTACCTGCTGATTCCAGGTTTCCAGGTGATATTTACCTGCTGTTTCCAGGATTCCAGGAGGTCTCCAGGTGATATTTACCTGCTGTTTCCAGGTGATATTTACCTGCTGATTCCAGGTTTCCAGGAGGTCTCCAGGTGATATTTACCTGCTGTTTCCAGGATTCCAGGAGGTCTCCAGGTGATATTTACCTGCTGTTTCCAGGTTTCCAGGAGGTCTCCAGGTGATATTTACCTGCTGTTTCCAGGTTTCCAGGAGGTCTCCAGGTGATATTTACCTGCTGTTTCCAGGTCTCCAGGAGGTCTCCAGGTGATATCCAGCAGTCTGCGCTGACGATCGATCTCTTCCTCGTACTGGACGATGGTTTTCTGGAACTCTCTGAATATTTCTTCTGCAGCAGCTGTTAGTCGCTCGCTGATAAACTCTCTCAGATGATGAACTGAAGACATTGTTGCTGAAACACCATCATATTCAGCTGAGAGACCAAACACAACCGTCTTCCCGCTCAGTCCGAGCACGAGGACAGCTAACCATGCTGCTAGCGGACTGTTGACTTCCGCTTGGTGTCACACTCTCAAGTTCCGGGTGAGGAGGGAGGTTAACTTTTGTTTCCGGCTTCTCCAACTTTCAACTTTTCTCATTTTAAACCTTTATTCAAACTTAACCAGACAGTTTACTGGATATTTATTCTGCATTTCTCACAGACAAAACAAGATTCTGAGCATACAGAATTAGGGATTCACCATGTTGGAATTTGCAGATCTGAAATGCCGATATTTCAAAACTCATGTGGCCGAAAACTGAAATCGATGCCAATATTTAAGCTGAAAAAACAAGCAGTAATTGCAAACAGCAGTTTTGTTTTCCGTTTCCGACACTTTGAAAAATAGTGGTGGGAAAAAATATTGATGCAGTGAAATATCACAATATTTTCAGATGCCAATATCGATATTAAAAAATGTGGTTTCGATCTATTTTCCTTCCCAAAATCTCACAATATTTTGTGAATTCTTGAAAGATTTCTTAACAGACCAATGAAATATCGCAAGATTTCCTTTGTAAAATAGATCGATACCACATTTTTAAATGTCAATATAATGTTAGCATATGAAAATATCGTGAAATTTTTGTGAATTCTCGTGAGATTGCTGTTGTCAAGCACTTTGCTCAACTCAGCTTCTTCTAAAAAGCTGCAGCTTCAGACTATTAAATCCAGTCAGAGAAAAAAGCTGAATGAAGAAAATGAAGGTAGGTAGAGGAGATGATGGTCTTCAGAGCTTCTCAGACTGCAGTTCTGCTGGAGCTTCTTCTCCAGCTTCAAAGCAACCAGCCTGAATCAAATCAAAGCAAAGTGTTTCCTGAAGGAGGCCGATGGTCTGAATGAATGCTGGAACACCGGTTCACAGATGGATGCAGTGGACAGGGGAGGCACTGAGGAAGCACAGATGCCAAGTCTGACCACAAGGAAGCAGTTAGCAGAGAAACAGCAGCATGTTTCCAGCAGGAGGGCCCAGTGGGGCCTCATGTGGCCCTAATACTCCGTCCTAGATCCATGAGCTGAACTTTCACTCATATATTCTAGTAAAAACAGCAGATTCAATTCAATTCCACGTTGATAGAAACACATTTAGAAGAAGCTGAGTTGAGCAAAGTGCTTGACAACAGCAACTGCATCAGTTGCATCTGTGATGATGTGAAGTCAGCTGGAAATGGGAGAGAAGTCAGCAGCTTCCTGTTGTGGTAGATTCTGTTGAAGACTGCAGAGCAGACAAGTTGGAGCAGGAAAGCAGAGCAGCACAAAGATGTGTTGAGTGGAAAGTTGTCAGTGGGGGGAATAACAGAGCTGTGAATGAGTGGTGTGACTGTGATCAGGCTCCTCCTTCTAATCCAGCAACTTAGTGTTGATGAAGACTAAACAGAGATCACAGCCTTCTTTCTACTTGCTGGAGCTCTCAGTTCCTCAACACTGCAGATATGACACCTCTGTTCATCTCAGTGCTGCTGGCTGCTGTGTGGCTCGGTATGAACAAAACTCTGTTTCTTTGATATCAGTCCAACACTGACATGATTCTTTATCAGCACACTGATGCTGTTTGTTGCTGTTTTACAGAATGCAGAGGACAAAAAGACAACGTCCTGCAAGCAGAAGGAGACGTGACTGCTGCTGAAGGACACACAGCAACTCTCAGCTGTCTGTATAATAGTAGTACTACAAGTAACATTCATCCTGATCCTCATCTGATTGGTTGAGCCCCGCCCACTGAAGGTTCAGCTCATCCAATGAGATGATTTCTTCCTGATTGTCCTGCAGTGGAAGAACATTGTTCATCTGCTGTGTGTCTGGCTTTAAGAACTCCAAAGACATGTTGCTTTACCTCTTTTTGCTTCTATCTCACATTCTAGGTGAGTTTAAGAACAGGGATTAAAGTTTGCTTGAAGCTGCTGCATTAAGCACATATACAGACTGCATTTCACTACTTTCTGCTTTCTTTGCTCTGATAGAATGAAAATCATGTTTGGATCATCTTGGAAATTGAACTGACAGAGTTCTACAGTTGATTTAGTTGTGAATGTCCACAGAGTAACACTGGACAGGAGACATTTTCCACTGTCTTCTCCTCTCAGCCTCATGGACAATGTTAGTCTGATGGCTTCATTTTCTCTCCTTTTTCCAGGACTAAAAGCTGAAGACACAATCTCTCCTGAACAAGATGAAGTCAGTGGAACAGAAGGACAATCTCTCACTCTCACATGCACATATCAGACAGATGAGATCGACATTTACCTAGACTGGTACAAACATTCTGACCTTCAGGCTCCTCAGTTTATGCTCAGGAAAGGAGCAAAAGATAATGATGGTTATAATTACATTCCTGATTCTAACAAGCAGCGATTTTCTTCATCAACATCATCTTCATCAACTGAACTGAGCATCAGAGAGCTAACCCTGGCAGACACAGCTCTCTACTACTGTGCTCTAGAAACACAGTGATACAAAGTGTAGAAGAGGCTGTACAAAAACCTGAACACAGATATGTGACTACTCTTCAAAGAGGAGGGAAGTGGGATTCAAACCACAGCTTCATATCAGATGATTCTGATCATTCCTGTTTCATCAGAGTCTCTGTGCTTCCAGCTGCAAACATCACTTATTTCAGTAGAAAAGTAAAAGCAGATTTTTATTGAGCTCTCTAAAGAACAGAAACATGGAAAAAGAACAGAAATATCTCCATGAAAACAGCAGAAATTAGAGCAGATTTAAACTCTGACAACAGGAACGACTTCAGCAGCTATCGCCCAGTTTCCATCTCGCCCAAATTTTCTAAGTTTCTGGAAAGAATTGTTCACAACAGGCTGATTCCAACTTCAGGAAAACACAGGACCATGTTCTGATCCTTTGTGCGAGCACATGCAAGAGATAAATGGTGAATGGTGGATTTGGTGTAGGCTGGAAATTTCTGGACGCATCATCAGTCGTGTTCCTCTGGCTCATGGGCTGTTTGGGCCGTTCACACTAAACACCCTCACCAGAGGTGGCAGCTACAGGCTGATCAGACCGAAGCTTGCTGTGACACCAAGACAGAAAAGCTTTCTAGACAAATGAAATACATCAGTTCATCCTGATATGGCTTCAGAAAGAAAACCACCACTGAAATGGTGATACTTGGTCTCACTGAGCAGATTAATGATGCACCTGAGCAGGTAATTATGCTCCTGGCATCTTCCTCCACTCATCTAAAGCTTCTGATACCATCAACTCTGACGTCTGACCTGATAACCTGAAACATTCTGGTATCAGAGGCCTGGCTTTAGATTGGTTCATTAGTTATTTGTCGAATAGACGCCAATATTTGTTAACAATCTTACTTCATCATGTAAAGTCATCACACATGGAGTCCCTCAGGGTTCCATCTTAGGAGCACTTCCCTTCATTTTCTACCTTAATGACTTTGTGAATTCCTTCATGGAATTTTTTTTGAAGATGACACAAACCTGTTTTCTAGGGATGTAACAATACATCAGTCTTTATCGATACATCGATATAGTACGATGTATTGATTGTAAATCTATCCAATAACCCAATACCAACCAAAGATTTATATCAAACCCACTTTTATTATGAAATGGCTTTATTTTGAAAGTCCTCTGACACATTTTCACATCAAAATACATGTTTATAGTTGTGGAGTGAATAGATGTGACAGATTGTACTGCAAAGCTTTGTTATGTCTAGAAACAATAACTTTGTTTATTGCTTGTAATATTTTTATATCATTTTATATCGATCAGTTGATCCTAAATCAAATTGAATCGAAAATGTATCATGACTGAATTTGAGATATCGGCAGACATGGAATCGCCTATCCACTGCATCGATATATCGTATCGTGATTAAACCAGTGATTTACACCCCGACTGTTTCCTGCCCAGATCTAAAAACACTTGAACAATTTATAAATTGTGAACTTGGAAAAATAGGAATTTGTCTATGATGTTATCAGTTTTGTCTAAATGTTAGTAAAACAAATATTGTCTTTCGCTCCCATAATAAACCTGATGTAGAACAAGTTAATCTCCCAATACACGGAGGGGAAATGACAAAAGTCGCCGCTACGAAGTTCCTGGGGGTCCTTATTGATGAGTTTCTTCATTTTACTGTCACATTGATGATCTGACAAAGAAATGATCCAAACATGCAGCTTTATTTCTGAAGCTGAGACATTTTCTTCCTCTCCCTGCTCTCCTCACCGGCTAGAAAACTTCGTTTGAGTCCATTTGCATTTCTGTAAGATCATCTGGTGGAAAACTTCAGCCCATTTAAATACGCTGATAATTCTGCAGAAATATGTCATCCGTGCTTTGGCATGAGGAAAGTTTCATTCTCCCACCAGTTCCAATTTTCATGTTTATCATCTTTTAAGGTGGACTGAATCTAATTATTTCCTGAATGCTGGTGTAATGTAGCAGCTTCTCCACCAGATTAACCAGACTCTGTAATCTCACTTCAGTCTTTCTTCCTACACACACTTCTGCCACGAAGAAGAAAACTACAGGAAACAACTGAGGCTAAAAGCTACTAGAATGGCATTGTGTGCAGAGGACCACAGATCTGGAATGATCCTCAACATAAACCCCTAAAAATGCAACTTTTATCTTCATACAGGTCATTCTTTGTATCTTTGGGGAAATTTCATAATTACATCCAGAAACTTCTCCATGAATTTGTTGATTTGTATCCAATGCTGATGTCATATGTTATGATTTCTTTTGTGCTCTGATTTCTGTGCAGAAATACTCTGATTACTCTGCAGAAGTACTCTGATTACTCTGCATGCATCCTCTGAGGAGGTATCTGCTCTACGTGCTGCTCCTTTATCTGCTATGATCTTTATTCTAGATGATTTCAGAGCTCTTGGCACATCTGTTGTAATTTGCTGCTTCTATCTTCCAGCTTTTATTTTCCCTCCATGTTTTATGTTTTATGTGATGTGACTGCTGAATGTGTCGGGCTGCTGCAAACCAAACTGGCCTTCTGAGGAACAAATCAATGAAGTGAAGTGATCTTTCAGTCTTTTTCCTTCAGTCTGTTGTGATCATTTAGTTGCTTCCTTCATCATCATCATCCTCCTGCAGCTCTGCTGCTGTTTTCATTCTGATTCTTCAGGACTGTCTTCCTTCAGGTGTGAGCTGTGAAGAGCTGAGTGAGGAGCTGCTGGAAGGCTGAAGGGGAGTTTTTCCTCCACTAGAGGGCGACATTATGAAGTAGGCGGTGCTCTACTTCTGCTCTGTGTTCAAGCATTCTGTCAATAAGAAGAGCTGCTGTGAAGAGAACAATTGTCAGACTGAATGTTGAACATCAGCTAGTTTCTCCTGCTGATTTCAACCTTGTTGTACAGATGGAACATTGGCTGTGGATTATTCTGGCTGCTCTTTTCTTTGGTAAGATAGAAACTCAACATGTTTCCTCTTCAAACACTTGAACACATCACTGAGCTGTACATGAAGAGCTTTTAATGTTCATTCTCCAGAAAATCAGAGCAGATCATTTCTGCTGCTGATCATTGTTACCTTGTAAAAACACCTTCTATGCTTCAAAGTGACAATGATCAGTGAAAATGACATCTATTCTACATGGAATAGAAGTCTTTAAAGCTGCTGATTGTTCTCCTTTAATCAATCATCTTTATTCATTCATCTCTTCCTCTGCATGTTCTGTTCTTCCTCAGAGTGTAAAGGAGAAGACACGGTGACCCAGCCAAGAGAAGATGTTCCTGCTGCTGAAGGACATGATGTCACTCTCAGCTGTACTTTTACTATCAGTTATGGAACTCCAACATTGATCTGGTACAAACAAGAAATAAATAGTTCCCCAAAGTTCATGTTGAAACGTGTATCAGCATCTGGAGATAATGATCCAGACTTCAGCAAAGACAGATTTGATGCTGAAGTCAGAGACAAATCATCAGTTCCTCTGAAGATCCAGAAGCTCCAGCTGTCTGACTCTGCTGTGTACTACTGTGCTCTGCAGCCCACAGTGACAGGAAACAGCAAAAGTGTGGAGAAAAAGCTTTGGAGCAAAGACAACACAATACTCCACAACATCCACTAGAGGAGCTCACACACTGTTAAAGCTCTGATGAAACTCTGAGAGGATCCACATGAGCAGCAGATCCACATCAACATGATGCTGCAAACACTCTGGATGTTTCCACACAGCAGATCTCCATCCAGTCGGACCAGTTCACCACCACAGACTTCAGGGTGGATCTGCTCTTCTCACATCATCACTTTACTAAACTTTCTTGTTGAAATGAAAACAGGAGATCAGAAAAACAACAGATACTGATGATTATATGCAGAACTACCTTTCACTTACCGCTCTTTACAAATATTATCCAATGGAAAAAGCTCAACTTCTTGATGCATTTTCTTTGCTTAACTTGTGAATTTAGGCCTGCTTATGTTTCTTTCTTTCTCTTTCCTCCCCCGGGTGGAGAACTACAATGTTTTCTATGTCTCTCTCTCTTTGTTTTACCTTTACTGGTAGTCTCAAGGAAACTTTTGCAACCAAAGAGGGAAAAAAGCATCTGGTGCAGGTAAAACTTGCTAAAGAACATCTAAGCTAATGTCAGATGGGATGGAGATATTTAAGTATGTATAGTTTCATCCATGTGTGGAAAAGAGAAAATCCTAAATAAATGGAAACTTTTGAAGGAAATCATTGTAGTTGCTGAGACATTCCATCCTGGAGAAGGAACAATTCACAAGAAATCATTAAAAGACTAAAGAAATGTCACATTCACACCAACACTAAAACCGTTTTAATCAATGCATGGAATCATTGTTTTTACATGAAATCATTGTTAGCAACACACATCAACTTAATCATGAAGCCTTCTGATGACAATCATGTTCAGAAATACATATTAACTAAATCATGGAGCCCTGTTGTCACTTTTATCAAGCCCAGAACTCTGGTTGTGTCGCCCACATTTACCTACAGCTAACTGCTGCTAATAGCTAACAAGCACATTAACCGTGTCCTGTGTTAGCTTCATAGCTAATGCTAGTCAGTTGATACGAATATGGTGACTCACATATTTAAGACTTTTTGCTGGACAACGCGGTACTATTTTTTTTTAATGTTGCTTTGGAAGAACATCGCTTCTTATCTATGTGAGTAGTCATGTGGTGCATCAACTTCTTATAGTAAAAGAAACATTTCCCACATGTCTTACAAGAATATGGTTTTTCACCTGTGTGAGTTTTCATGTGTTGTAACAAATTATTTTTTTGAGTGAAACATTTCCCACATGTTTTACAAGAGTATGGCTTCTCACCCGTGTGAATTTTCATGTGGTAAAACAAACTAGAACTTTGAGTGAAACATTTCCCACATGTCCTACAAGAATATGGTTTCTCACCTGTGTGAGTTCTCATGTGTATTGACAACTTACAATTTTGAATGAAACACTTCCCACATGTCTCACAACAGTATGGTTTCTCACCTGTGTGAGTTCTCATGTGACGCAACAAATCAGAATTTTTAGTAAAACATTTCCCACATGTTTCACAACAATACGGTTTCTCTCCTGTGTGAGATCTTGTATGAACAGTTAAGCTACTTTTGCTTGTAAATGTTTTCCCACAGGTTTGACAGGGATACCGTTTCTCATCTATGTGGACTTTTTCATGCTTTCTAAGTGATGTTGGGTCCAAATATGTTTCTCCACAGGTCTGACATGAGTACAGCTTCTCAGCAGTGTGGTGAGTACTACAATGACTTTCTAAGAGAAAAGTCTCTTCTACGTTCTCATTGGTCTCCATCTGACACCCCCTTCTGGCTTCCTATCTGCACATCCCGTTAGTCCTGAGTCTTCAACCATGCTTCCCTCTAAATGTGAATGTTCATCTGCAGGAGAGGTGGAAGAGTTTGGTTCTGGATCATTGTGCTCATTTTCCTCATGAGCAGCAGGAAGTGAAAAGTCATCAGTTTCATCCTTCAGCAAAAGCTGCCCCCCCTCCTGACTGGTGAGGACTTCCTCCTGTTCCTCTTTAATACGTGCAGACTCCGGTTGCTCCTGGTCCAGATCTGAGTGGGACTTCTGCTTGCAGAGCTGCTGCTCATCTTCAACATGGTTATTCAGCTTGGAGACATATTGATGTGGAGCCTCTGGAGGGATGAAGGGACAAATGACAAAGGTCAGGACAGCGGAGTGAAAGGACAGCCTTCACTCGGGCTGGGTATTGATTCAGATTTCAAGAACGATTCGATTCCGATTCTTATGGTTTTGAATCGATTATTTTCGATCTGTCCAATCCAATCCGATCTCGATCCGATCTTAATTTGGTTTGCTGGTATTGAAAAATTTTTTTTAGCCTTTACCTGAATTCCATAACTCTGTAGTTATGCAACATATTAATGCTAGTATTATATTAATATTCAACAACGAATGAATGAAGTAATGTAGTTAATGGTGGCTGTAAGGACCAAACCCACTCCCTTCATGTTGTCAGAGATACAGTCATCCACGAAATTATTCACACCCTCCAATTTAAAAAAGACGACATTCACAACAGTAATTCAAATAACAGGAAACAAATAATAAAAATTCACAAAATTATGATTCAGTGCAGCAAAATACACAGTAAGTCAGCATTTAAAACTTAAAACGACTAGCGACTAACCCTGCTAGCGCGATGCTAACTGTTAATGGAAAATGCCATTGACATGCTAACGTTATTAGCATCTACGTTGTAACTTCAAAGATAGTATACAAAATAGCAAGTATCAATTTTACCTCGATCATGAACATTAAAGGTGCCATGACATCAAATTTCACTTTTCTGGGGTTTTGGGTGAATAATCATGATCTGTTGTGCACTGATGAGGTCATGTGAATGTTCAGAGTGAGAATCAAAGTTCCTGTTTATGGTCTGTCAGCTTTGTCTCTCTGCTCAGAAACAGTTGAATCAGACAGCAGCTTATCATTCTACGTAGTTCTATCATTCTACGTAGTTCCATCATTCTACGTAGTTCCATCATTCTACGTAGTTCTATCATTCTACGTAGTTTTAGCATTCTACGTAGTTTTATCATTCTACGTAGTTTTATCATTCTACGTAGTTCTATCATTCTACGTAGTTCTATCATTCTACGTAGTTCCATCATTCTACGTAGTTTTATCATTCTACGTAGTTCCATCATTCTACGTAGTTCTATCATTCTATGTAGTTCCATCATTCTACATAGTTCCATCATTCTACGTAGTTCCATCATTCTACGTAGTTCTATCATTCCACGTAGTTCCATCATTCTATGTAGTTCTATCATTCTATGTAGTTCCATCATTCTACGTAGTTCCATCATTCTACGTAGTTCTATCATTCTACGTAGTTCTATCATTCTACGTAGTTTTATCATTCTACGTAGTTCTATCATTCTACGTAGTTCTATCATTCTACGTAGTTTTATCATTCTACGTAGTTTTATCATTCTACGTAGTTTTATCATTCTACGTAGTTTTATCATTCTACGTAGTTCTATCATTCTACGTAGTTCTATCATTCTACGTAGTTCCATCATTCTACGTAGTTTTATCATTCTACGTAGTTCCATCATTCTACGTAGTTCCATCATTCTACGTATTTCTATCATTCTACGTAGTTCCATCATTCTACGTAGTTCCATCATTCTACGTAGTTCTATCATTCTACGTAGTTCTATCATTCTACGTAGTTCCATCATTCTACGTAGTTCCATCATTCTACGTAGTTCTATCATTCTACGTAGTTCCATCATTCTACGTAGTTCTATCATTCTACGAAGTTCCATCATTCTACGTAGTTCTATCATTCTACGTAGTTCCATCATTCTACGTAGTTCTATCATTCTACGTAGTTCTATCATTCTACGTAATTTAATTGCTCCAATAAGAGCACACTATCAAGTAAACAGCGCCCCCCCCCCCCCCCTCTCCCCCTCTCCTAACGGTTTATGCACCGTCCGCTCCCCCCCTCCCCTCCCTGTCTGATTCAGCTGCGTGTATGGAGCTAGTAGTAACTTCTGTGCAGTCAGGTCTGGATTTTCAAACAAATGGATTTAAAAGCAAACTTCTGCAGCAACACTGAGGGAGGGGGCCACAACCTTGTCATTACCTGTAAGTTTATTTATTTTCTAAATGCTGTCTTGTCTGATAAACGTAGCTCACTGTCTGAAGTGCCCATGATGCTAGCAGTTAGCCTTTAGCAAACTCCGACCGCAGCTTGACCTAGATTCTCCAAATAAGGTCATAGCCAAATAAGGTGTAGCCAATCAAAATGAAGTCAACGTGGTCTCCGGGTAAAGCTCCATATCATCACCGGACCCAACTGTATTACTGAGGAAGTGAGGTCTGGCGTTTCAAAACAATACTCCGCTGTAAAAAATGCCGTTTTTTTCTTTGGAGTATTTACATATGCAGTAATGCCAACAACATAAACTAGTTTTTAACTGCTATATCATCACTTTTTTATAAATATTTTTAAAAAAATTTAGAGGAAGATGTTTCTTTTTTTAAAAAAAATTTTTGAAAAGAATTTAATAGTACCATTTTTATTTCTTCTTGTGCTGTACTAGATTTATTTTTGTTATACTTTATCTAGCTCACTCTATCTCCCTCGAGGGGGGGGGAGAATAAATTCTACTTAAAGTGTCCTTAAAAAAAAATTTTTTTTTTTATGATTATTTAAATAATATTTTTTTTTTCCCCCGCCTCTTAAGGCCCCAAAGAGATAATAATATAGCTGGACTTCCGGTTATGGTTGCGTAGGAGAGGCACGCAATCCGGAGCGCTCTTGTACCTTTTTGATTTGTACCTTTTGTTCTCATCAACAAACAATTTCATCGCTGTAAACCGACAGTTAATGTTTTAACTTGATACTAAAGAGAAGAATGGGCGACAAACAGAAGAAATCCGGACATCATCCAACATCCACGAGATCGGGTGGTAGCATTAGCAGCAAGCTAGCGACAATGGCGGCCGCGGATAACGAAGACTCGGAGGAGAAGGGAAACGGGAACCTGTCCATGGACAAACTAGTCGCTGAACTGGCTAAACAACGTACCAGTATCATGGGAGACATGTCGACGTTAATTCACAATTCTGTCCGACCCTTACAGACGTCAGTGGATGCACTTTACGAGATGGTGAATTCTTTTCAAAGTCGCCTTACCAGAGTGGAAACAACGGCAGGGGAAAACTTCGAGAAGATCACCCAGGCTGAGACAACTATCCGCAAGCTAGAAGCATCTAACGCAGCGCTTTTGAACCAAGTGGATGATCTTGAAAACCGTTCAAGAAGGTCAAATCTGCGCATTGTGAATGTACCCGAAGGCAGCGAAGCTGGTCATGACCCGGTCCAGTTCATCTCGAAACTGCTGATGGATGTCACGGGCCCCGATGTTTTTGAAAAACCCCCGGAATTGGAGAGAGCACACCGCTCGCTCCAACCCCAACGACCCACCGGAGGACCCCCAGGACGTTCATGGTGTGTTTTCTTCGTTATCAAGACAAGGAGCGCGCCCTGCGCTGGGCGAGAGAACATGAGCTGCGCTACCGAGGTAAAATACTGAGATTTTATCCAGATTATAGCGCAGCGACGTCCAAGAAACGCGCAGCGTTCAACAAGGTAAAGACAGAGTTGTACAATAAAGGTGTGCGCTTCAGTCTTCTTTACCCGGCCCGCCTTCGTGTTACACTAGAGAACAAAGTCTTTATCTTCAACACACCTGAAGAAGCGAAGGCTTTCTATGAAGAGAAATTCAAATAGTATCCTACCATACATGCTTGCCGCCTTCGCTGGAGAGCTTTATGCCGGCTAGAATTTAATTTGGTTTATTGAAGCCCCCTGTCTTGCCTTACCTTCTGAGACATCTACATTACTGACTGAACTTCAACATTACACTCCACTGAACGTGACATCGAGGAGCTACTGAAATAACCTGGGAAAGCAGACTGTTCCTCTTAATCTCCCTCCAGTTCCTCCCCGAATGACAATACACCAGGTACTTTCTGTCCTGGGATGTTTTCTCCTCTTTGCCATCCTGCAACCGAGCTGAGAGGGTCACCCACACTTGGACACTTCTACTTACCTTGCAGCCTTCGAGATCGGCTGACGGCCAGGTATGAGGAGAACTTAATAGGTGTATTTATGTCATGATTAGTGCCAGAGTGGACTTGTGATAGCACAGCGCTTTTTACACAATAGTAATGTAACCATAATGTGGATGTTTCATTAGACCCTAATTAGTGATGCCTTGAAATTTATTTATTTTATTCTGTTTTTTTTTTTTTTTTTTTTTTTTTACCCTTTATATTTCACCTTGACTATGATCAAATTTGGGAACAGCCTGACACTTTTGTTTGAGAAATAGTTTTATTTTAATGGTTAATCTGATGGTCAAGGACACCAATGGGCAATCCTTAAAGTTTTTCTGGTATTTGATTGTTGGATACTTCCCACTTCAGTACCCCCTTTTTTTTTTTTTTTTTTTTTTTTTTCATATAAGGCTACAATTTGATCCATTCCCATAATGGGATGATAGGTTGGCCACTAGGTCACAACTGTTCGGTTGCTCTCTTTTCATTGAGACAAGTTCGGTTTTATCTTTGTTTACAAGATGGGAAAATAATGATAAATAATCAAGAAACAGGAACCTCTGGATAAGTTAGTTTTAGTTAAGACGTTGCTAGATTGGAGGACACGTGGAAACAGGGTTGTATGGCTTGCTTCAGTTGGGGAAACAAGCTTAGGGGTTGATGTCTATATGTTTTTTTGTTATGTGTATTTATGTTTGTACTATTTTAATTTGCATAACATTTAAGGGACCCCGGTTGTCACTCTGTCTTTACCTACTGACTAGGCATAGAACTGTAACATGAAGGTAATAATACTATACATCTGTCACAATGGCTAGTCCTCTTAATTTTATAACATTTAATGTCAAGGGCTTAAACAGCCCAATCAAAAGGAGGAGGGTCTATTCCCACTTGAAGAGGCTCAAAGCAGATTTTGCATTCCTGCAAGAAACGCACCTCTCTGCCGCTGAACATAAGAAGCTCAATAGAGAGTGGGTTGGCCAGGTGTACGCTTCCTCGTTCAACACTAAATCAAGAGGAACAGCGATTCTTATTAACAAGAATATTCCTTTTGTTGTCACTAAGCAGACACTTGACCCTATGGGTAGATTTGTGTTTATAGAGGGACACATGTTCTCGGAAAATTGGTCTTTACTCAACATCTATGCTCCCAACTATGATGATCCAGCTTTTGTCCAAAATATTTTCCTTTTGGTAGCCCATGCATCTGGAGTACTTCTGATTGGTGGAGACTTCAATTTCTGCTTTGACACAGTACTGGACAGATCTTCCAACAAACCGCTTCCCCCTACCAATGCAGCAAAATTAACACTTTCATACATGAGAGATCTCAACTTGACAGATGTTTGGAGGCACCTACACCCAGGAGACAGGGACTATTCATTCTATTCACATCCTCATGGTACCCATACACGTATAGATTATTTTTTATTATCTACCCATCACTGTTATAGAGTATTAGACTCTCAGTATCTCACGAGAATATTAAGTGACCATTCCCCACTGATAATGTCCATTTCTATGCCCAATAAGGTTAAACCTTCATACAGATGGAGACTCAACCCCCTACTCCTTAAGCGGCCTGATTTTTGCCATTTTGTAAGGGACCAGATTAACTTTTTTACATCGACAAACAGACCCACTGCCCCCAATAGTTTTATTTTTTGGGACACACTGAAGGCCTATTTAAGGGGGCAGATTATTTCCTATACGACTGGGCTGAAAAAGAAACGTTCTGCTGAACTGGAATCCCTGGAGAAGGAGATTCTGGTACTTGAAAAAACATATCATCAAAAACCAGAGAGGGAGGTGTATGCATCTCTGGCTAGCAAAAAAAATCAAATATAACAACTTAAAAACATATCAAATGGAGAAATCCATAATTAGGTCTAAGCAAAGATATTATGAATTTGGGGAAAAAGCTAATAAAGTATTGGCATGGCAATTGAAAACACAGGAGAGTAGGGGGACTGTTAATGGAATTGAAATAACAGCTGGCAAGATCGTCAATAGTCCAACAGCAATCAATGACGCCTTTAAAAAATATTATAGCGACTTATACACTGCTCAATCAACGAGTGATGTGTCAGTGATGGAGTCCTTCCTTTCCCCACTTGATCTTCCACGATTATCTGATGAGGATAGCGATTACATTGGTAAACCATTTTCAATTACTGAATTAACGGAGGCTATCAAACTTTTGCCATCAGGCAAATCGCCTGGGGAAGACGGTTACCCCTCGGAATTCTATAAGCAATTTCAAGATCTCCTGATTCCACCTTTAATGGACGTTCTCCAGCTAGCCAGGGAGGAAAAGCGATTTCCTGAATCATTCTCCCAGGCAATCATATCAGTTATACATAAACCAGGAAAAGACCCACTTAAATGTGGGTCTTATAGGCCTATCTCGCTCCTGAATACCGATTATAAATTGGTAACTAAAATGATTTCGAGGAGATTAGAGACCTCCCTCCCTAAACTAGTTAAATCTGACCAAACAGGATTCATAATTAATAGATTTTCTTCTAACAATTTAAGACGCTTTTTAAACATAATTCATTTTGCCCAAAAAAATAACATGCCCAGCATCGCCCTCTCGCTCGACGCCGAAAAGGCATTTGATCGCCTAGAGTGGCCATACCTCTTTAAAGTTCTAGGTAAATTTGGATTTAATTGCCAATTCATAGACTTAATTAAAGCTCTGTATAGGTCTCCCAAAGCTAGAATTTCTGTCAATGGGATCATCTCAGACGCTTTCCCTATCTTTAGGGGCAACAGACAGGGATGCCCACTTAGTCCAACCCTTTTCGTGCTTGCCCTAGAACCCTTAGCTGAGGCTATCAGATTAGACCCCAATATATGTGGCTTTGAAATTGGACCCACCATGCATAAATTGTCACTTTTTGCTGATGACATTCTCCTTTTTTTGACTAACATTGATAGCTCTCTCTCCCATTTAGTGGATAAATTAGATTTGTACAGTTCCTTCTCTGGCTATAAAATAAATTTGGACAAGAGTGAAATACTTCCTTTGGTGGACTTCAAATATAATGATATTCAATACAAATTTCCCTTTAAGTGGTCACCCAATGGCCTTAAATATCTGGGAATTATGGTGGACAAGAATATTAAGAATTTATTCAAGCTTAATTTGACAGGTCTATTGCAGAGAGTGGAAGAAAGTCTGAATAAATGGATGGACCTTCCTCTTACATTAATAGGCCGAGTTAATGTTATTAAAATGAATATACTGCCCAAATTTTTGTACATGTTTCAATCCCTTCCCATTCAGATCCCTGCAAAATTTTTTTTCTTCATTAGAGAAGCTGATAAGACGATTTATCTGGCGTGGTAAATCCCCAAGGATCGCTTTAGACAAGCTTACTCTTAATTTTGCAGATGGAGGATTGAAACTCCCCAATTTTAGATTGTACTACATAGCTGCCCAGTCTAGATTCCTGGCTCAACTATTTGATGATGACTCTCCCAATCCATGGTTAGACATAGAAAAACTAGAAACAGGGGAGGCCAAGTTGTATGATTTTTTGTATAAATGGGATGGCAACTCAATTGATACTCTAACTTGTAACCCCTTAATCCACCAGTCAGTACAAATATGGTCCAAGATCAATAAAATGGTTGGGCGAGAAAGTTTTTTGTCTCCCAAGACGCCGCTATGGGGAAACAAACTTATTCCTATTTTGTATAAGAATAGACACTTTGATGCATGGGCTGCCAAAGGTATCACCCATTTGGAACATTGTTATGCAGATGGTATTTTCATGTCCTTCCAGCAGTTTAAGCAAAGGCATCACCTATCTGATAAAGAATTTTTTAAATATCTTCAACTGAAAGATTTTCTCAGGGTCAATCTCAAAGGGCAGTGGGACTTGCCTGAGCTATCTCCCATTGAAGCTTTATTCCATAGGGGGCAACGGATGGTTAGAACCATATCTAAGGTTTATGAAACCCTCCTATCTTTTTTACCAATTCGGGAACCGGAACGGTCTAGACTTAGATGGGAAGGGGACCTAGGCATAGAGATTGATCCAGATTTATGGAGGGGCTTGTGTAGATATGCTGTCACAGGTACTTTAAATGCAAGATATAGATTGATTCAGTTTAACTTTTTACATCAGACATACCTTACCCCCTCCAAACTACATAGGTATAATAATAAATTTTCTCACTTATGTTTTAGATGTGGCCTTGTTGAAGGTACCTTCCTTCATTCTACTTGGGAGTGTAACAAAGTGCAGGATTTCTGGCAAAAAGTCTGTCACACTATATCACAAATTTATAGCATCAATTTCCCGACGGACCCTGAGATATGCCTCTTGGGTAATTTCATGAACTCTAACCTGCCTCATTCTGACTCCATTAAACTTACTGAAATCTTACTGACTATTGCCAAGAAATGTATCACAGTGAAATGGAAATCTGATGTTCCTGTCCCAATTAGAATGTGGCTATCTGAAGTGAATGGCTGCATACCTTTGGAAAGGGTAACCTACTCACTGAGGAATCAATTAGGTCGTTTCAATAGAATATGGCAGCCTTTTATTTCATACATGGAAAATATCCCCCTCCATATGATTGAATAATTGAAAGAAAAAAAAAAAAGAAATCCTGTAAATACCCTCTTGAGTATGTCGACTGGGGTTGACAACAGACATGTCTCTTACCTTGTCCGATGATTCTGTTTGCTTTGTCTTACATTTTGTTAATGTCAATTGGTTTGTAATTTTTTTTACTATAAGGTATTGTGATTGCAATGTAATGGTCTTGTTATTGTTAGTGTTTATTTTAATTTTTTTGTATGTCCATTTTGTGTGCATTTGTAAAAATATTTAGAAAACTCTGAAAATAAAATATGCTAAAAAATATATATGGGGGTTTCCCGAAGTGCTGTGAAAAAGAAATTTAAGAAATGTGTGCTTGGTAGTTGCTGATGTCTAAAATGATTAATTGTAATTAAGAAAAAAGTGTAGTAAAGTACTTAAAACTGAAAAAGTAATAAATAAAAATATGAAAGATGATTTTGAATTGTGGTTAAAGAAATATATATATATATATATAAAGAAAAAGATGTGGGGTTGAGTAAAATGTTGTTGAGATATTCTGAGACAATATTGAATAGGTGTTTAATGTTAAGAAGACTTTCACTGTTGGCATTTTAGTCAAATTTAAGGAAAGGTGCTTTAATGTGTCCTGGACAGTTTTGTTTTTTTTTCATCATCATCATCATTATTTTCAACCACAATTCCTGCAATATTTCGTTTCACTAAGGTTACAATTTTGTCGATTGTTATTTATTCTGTTTTTTTTTTCTTGTTTTTGAATTCTCTGTTCCTTAGCCTTTTTTTAATTGGAAAGTATGAATAATTTTGAGGCGACTGTTAGATTAATAAATACTTTAAGTTCAGAGTGATAGTGATATTTAATGTAGAAAATGAAATTACGCTGTTGTGTGTTTCAAACTGAAAGGGAGAAGACATCTCATCCGTTGGGCGAGTGAGTTTGTCTCTCCTCACATTTGCTGCGCTCAGCGTGAAGCTATGGAGAGAGGGAGGCGCAGAGCCAGCGCTGCCCTGCCTTTTTCCTCTGGGTGCTGCTGTCTGCATCTGACACAGCATCGTCTTCTTATTTGCATTAGTCAAACGTTACCCATAATCGTTGCTCTGCTCTGCAGACCAACAAATCTGGAGTGGTGTCACGCGTTTCCGACACAAATAAAAAGGCTTCGTTAATGGAGTACCGTAGATAACTACGGAGCAACTCTTAGCCAAGTAAATAGAGTCCTGCTGTACGAGGAAAAACTATGGAAGTATTCGGCAAACAATAGGGGTTATTACGCTTCCGCGTTCCGGATTTCAGGACGTTGAACTTTGGACTTCTCTTCCAGCCAGTGAAGGGGTTTCGTTGGATAACAAAATATTAAGTTTTTTCAGACTGAGTGATCTGGACAAAAGTGGTACGATTGCGCGGTGAAGGGCGTTTGAGTAAACAACGGGCGGTGGGGCCACCGGCACTTAGAGCTGATGCGTAACGCTGACGGTATTTGTGGGCTGAAAACAAAAGATCTGGCGTCCTTTGGAGTCCCAGTTGTTCACTGGAACGGGGGGGGGAGATTTAGATGTTTGTGTGTTTTAAGGTGTTAGTCAGTGCTAGTGGGCTGATGCTGTGGTGGGTGTGGCCCAGCAAAAGGTGTTTGTTCGTCTCGGGCGAACTGGATAGGTCGAGTGGAATGAAAATTGTTGTTTGGGTATATTTAAAAGATAAGGGGACGGCTGTGTTATGGCGGAAGAGAGTGTAAAATGGGAACTTCGGAGCGTGATCCCCTTAGTGTTAAGTACTCACTGAAAGTGAAGTGTCGCGCGTCGGTGTGACATGCTGGAGCTGAAGGGGGGTGGCTGTGCGATTGTCCCGTTCGAAGCGACAGGGGAATTGAGTTGTGATGCATTAAATGTTGAAATGTTGGTTGTATTGCCTCCCTTACAGGAGAGCACAGCATCACAGCGGTTGCATACAGCCTTTTCTTCATCTTTTTCTGAGAAGTGAAGCCTGCCCTCCACCGCTTCTTCCGCTCCATCTTGTCTTTGGGATTCGCCGACAGAAATTGCGGAAATCACATCAAGGAATCGATAACGGGAACCGGGTCTCAAAACGGGGTTCGATTCCGGGAAATTGATCCATTTCTTATCGATGGCCCCGGGACCGGGTTTCGATTATCATGCCTCCTCCCTACAACAACAATAACAAACCGACAGCATGGAGTCCAGTTTGAATCGGAAAGTTCTGTAAGAGGGTGTTTAAAAGACAACAACAATCTTTTTTTCCCTCCCCAATTCCGAGCCACGAAAAGCGACATTATATTATACACATAATATAATATATATTATATTATATATTATTGCGACAGGCGACATTACTGAATATAACAGACCTTATCTTTAAATCTACAGCCTTGTACTGTTACTGCCTGGTTTCACTACATCACCACCGACATACAGCTTTAGTCCTGACGTCATTTTTGAGTGTGTTTCTATAAAAAAAAAAATCGGAGAAATAAAGGTTTGAAACCCGACACCCGCTGTCTGCGCGCGAAGCTGCAGGAGCGCAGGAGAGAGAGAGAAAAGGTGAAAGCAGCAGCGTGTCGGACAGAGAGAGAGACAGATCGCGACTTTTAGAATAAAAAACTAAACTCCCAGAAGCCTTTGAGGCGCAGACGAGGTGCTGCACTGATCTCTGCTGATCAGGATTAGAAGAAGACGATCAGGCCTCGTCAGAGACGAGTGACCGTCGCAGCGCGCTGCACACGCACACTGATGGCGGCGAAAGTTTTCTCCGCCGCTGCGATGGAAGAAAGAAAGAGGGACGTGTGGGCAGGAGACGGGGGAATCAGAATGGGGGAGTTATTGATGACGGCTGGGAGTGTTTGAGAATTTAAAGACACACAACGGAACTTTCAGCAGTTTTCTCAGTGACGCGCCCCCTATCCGCGGCTAAACTAGCATCCATCTTGTATCGTACCTGTACTGTGATTCACTCCAGCCAGTAAAAGACAGTCTTATCTTGACTCTTGTTCTGTCCCTTCCTCTGTTTCTTTTCCTCTCTTCCTCCGATGATGTTTCCTTGCGTTTCTTTACCGAATTCGACATGATGCGCATTCAAAACAGCCGCGATGTTGATCCCTGGTTTACATCCGGTTGCTAGTGAGTGACGCGGTGCTGCAACCAATAGTTGGCTGCAACGTCACGGTCGCGTCCCGGATGGGAATCTTACATAGTGCTGTTTCTGAGCCCCGGGACGCCTCTGGGCACTGACAGCTCGAAAATGCGCATAATGAATGTTGGTGTGACATCAAAACGAGTCAGAAACACAGATTTTTAAGGTCTAAAAGTTACGTTGTGTGTCTTTAAGGAAGTGATCCATGAACGGATCAAAGACACTGACGAGCATGTGGGATATCGCGGACACGAGGATCTCACGGATGCTCGTGCACGTGACTTCCTGTCTCTGGTTCCGGATGAAGATTTCTTGAACCTCATCACAAATGAAATCCGCTATCCGGATCAGATTCTGGATCGAACTGAAACGCTGTTACAGCAGCCGGTAACTGAGCCATTGGTGTGGTGGTGAAGCCAGAGATGTCATGAGGATGGATGATCATACTTTTTACTCGGCCTGTAATAAGTAAACTGATTAATGTGTAAAACCATATAAACCATTTAAATAGGCCTTTACCTGATTACATTGGATAAATAATGTAGGAATTTGGGGGAAATGTAGCGCTGAGGCGTTTCTGTCGGTGTGTTGTCACATGAGGACCATAGAGACTCATCGTCAACAGAAGCACATGGCAACAAGCGTGCCTTCTGGCCCCGCCCACCGAAACTCGCTCATTGTACCCCGCTGCTAAGAGTCGTGCTACGTAGAGGCGCCTGCTATTCTATTACAAGGATGAGTTGCAAAAAAGACAAAGGAAAAAAAGATAAGAAAAATCGATCTTTGGAAATTAATATGAGAATCGATTCAGAATTGGAAAATCGATTTTTTGAACGCAGCCCAACTGGACACCGCAAACAGCTCCTATTTATCCTCTTCTGATGGATTTATGACCCGTAGGAAACATGAAGAAACGAACGTCCTGATGAGCTTTTAAACATTAAATGTCAGTAAAACAGAAGGCTGAGCCGTTATTGTCCGTCTGGAAAACTGGAAAAGGAACTTAAAACTATAATTAACCCATTACATTCCATACTGACAGCAGTGAGGAGCTCCTACTAACGACTTCACCTCCGGTTTCTGTGAACAGCGCCACAGTCTGGTCAGATGCTGAAATGCAGCCATGTTTTCTAAAAGAGTGATTCATGCCGGCGCGTGTGTTTCTGTTACATAGATCATCATGAGGAAGGTTTTGGTCCATAAAACATGGAGAAAAAATGTCACAATCATGTCAACAGCACTTTAAACTATGGAGATAAGAACTCCAACACTCTATTTAGCCAGAACACAGACTAGATTACATCAGGTCCTGATCAAAAACCACAATACTGACGCTCTTCAAACCTGCTCTCAGATGTTCTAAAGAGCTTGGAGATTCATTCAAGCACAGTTTCTGATTTGTGAAAATGAAAAACAGCCTCATTTTCCTCCTGGTCAAAGGCTGTCACTCCGTTTCATGAGGAGGGGTGCTTTCCACGGCAGGGGGCCTTATTCAGCACCTGCATTAACATGTAGTAACTCTCTGTACCCTGTTGTTATGCAGATGTCTGCTATAGGCTGGTTGATCTGAAACATCTTTCAATACTTGCATGTTTCCATCATTCTCCTGTTTGAAAATGAGCCGCTAGAAGAAGAAATTCACATGTTGTACACCACCATTATTATTCTATTTTAACTCATTCTTGCCCTTTTACCAACAATTTCAAATATCAGGTTCATCTACCGCAAAAAAAAGAGATGAGAACAAAACAATAGAAAATATTAATGGCGTATGACGCTGTCATAACTTCCAGCATTGAACTGCTGTTCTTAACTAATTCACATGAAGGTTCAAATTTTGGACCGTGGTAAATTGTCTAACAATGTAAAGTAAAATGGTATTAATCAAAATATTAAAATGTACAAGAAATGCTTCCAATGAAGAATATTTCATTCCAGAAATGAAGAGTATAAATATTGTATATTTTGTAGAGTACCTGGTCAAATGTAGTATCTGGTTTCCACAGATTCAGTGGAATCACAATTTAAACAAGAGAAATCAGAAGCTGGGAATCAGAAGACACCTCTTTTTCAATTTCACCAACAGAAAAAAAAGCTTTCACAAATCAGACGTGAAGTTTTTAGAAATCTATAGACTCTGTAGAATAATTCAGTCCAGATCTCTGATCAGGATCCTCCAGGACTTCATGACTGAGTCCAGACTTTCATACCTGTTCTGATCAACTTTATCTGAGGTCTCCAGGTGATATCCAGCAGTCTGCGCTGACGATCGATCTCTTCCTCGTACTGGACGATGGTTTTCTGGAACTCTCTGAATATTTCTTCTGCAGCAGCTGTTAGTCGCTCGCTGATAAACTCTCTCAGATGATGAACTGAAGACATTGTTGCTGAAACACTGAAATATTCAGCTCAGAAACCAAAGATAACCGTCTCCTGCACACGAGGACAGCTAACCATGCTGCTAGCGGACTGTTGACTTCCGCTTGGTGTCACACTCTCAAGTTCCGGGTGAGGAGGGAGGTTAACTTTTGTTTCCGGCTTCTCCAACTTTCAACTTTTCTCATTTTAAACCTTTATTCAAACTAAACCAGACAGTTTACTGGATATTTATTCTGCATTTCTCACAGACAAAACAAGATTCTGAACATCCAGAATAATAATCAATAACAGATGAGAATGTGAATAAAATCGTGGAAATATCTGCATTCCAGTAGCTACTGCTTAAAACAGTTCATGTGAGTAAATCTGCATCATGATCTCATCTGAATATCATATTGAACAGATGCATTATAAAGCTAATGCTTAATGAAAGATGACTTTAGGACTGTTATTTCAGCTCATGTGATCAATAGAACAGCAGGGCTTTAAATTTCTACTGAAAGCTTAGAAAGCTGAGTTTAAATGTGTGTTTGTCTCAGAAAGTTCTTTCTATGTTGATGTGAAGCTGCTGAAAGGCAGAGTAAGAGAGAGGAGAGGAAGTAGAGATGAAAGAGGAGACGGAGAGATGGAGGGAGGAGCTGAGCTGTTACTGAACTATAGAAGAGACACAAACTTCCACATTCAACACAGTTCAACACACAAACATCACCTTTATTCAACATGCTGATCTTCTGCTTCTCGGTTTCTCTGCTTCTTCTCATTCTCACAGGTAAACTGGACTAAAAGGGAGAATGAAGCAAAATGAAAGTAAATCATGGTGAAACATTTCTGATTTCTCTTCCTTCAGGTTCCAGCGATGAACAACTCACCACCATCAACACCAGCATGTCCAGTTTAGAAGGAAGCTCTGTTACTCTGTCCTACACTTATACCAAACTGACTACCAACGATGATTTCTTCTGGTATCGACAATATCCTGGAAAACCTCCAGAGTTCCTGATCTCTCATTTAGGAACAGGAACAGAAACATCAGCTTCAGTTCCTGGACTGTCTTTTAAAGTGAGTGAAGATAAAACCAGAATGGATCTGGTGATGTCCTCTGCTGCAGTGTCTGACTCTGCTGTGTACTACTGTGCTGTGAGGCCCACAGTGACAGGAAACAGCAAAAGTGTGGAGAAAAAGCTTTGGAGCAAAGACAACACAATACTCCACAACATCCACTAGAGGAGCTCACACACTGTTAAAGCTCTGATTGTTGAGACCAGAGACATGAAGCAGGACAGATCAGAGACAGAGACAGAGCTGCTGTGGAAGCAGGAAACAATGGGATTGGTTGAGCCCCGCCCACTGAAGGTTCAGCTCATCCAATGAGATGATTTCTTCCTGATTGTCCTGCAGTGGAAGAACATTGTTCATCTGCTGTGTGTCTGGCTTTAAGAACTCCAAAGACATGTTGCTTTACCTCTTTTTGCTTCTATCTCACATTCTAGGTGAGTTTAAGAACAGGGATTAAAGTTTGCTTGAAGCTGCTGCATTAAGCACATATACAGACTGCATTTCACTACTTTCTGCTTTCTTTGCTCTGATAGAATGAAAATCATGTTTGGATCATCTTGGAAATTGAACTGACAGAGTTCTACAGTTGATTTAGTTGTGAATGTCCACAGAGTAACACTGGACAGGAGACATTTTCCACTGTCTTCTCCTCTCAGCCTCATGGACAATGTTAGTCTGATGGCTTCATTTTCTCTCCTTTTTCCAGGACTAAAAGCTGAAGACACAATCTCTCCTGAACAAGATGAAGTCAGTGGAACAGAAGGACAATCTCTCACACTCACATGCAAATATACCACAGGTTATCTTACCCTGACCTTCACTGGTACAAACATCATTCTGACCTTCAGGCTCCTCAGTTTATACTCTGGAAACGAGCATGACACCTCCACAGCTGACCACATTCCTGATAAACAGATTTTCTTCATCAACATCATCTTCATCAACTGAACTGAGCATCAGAGAGCTAACCCTGGCAGACACAGCTCTCTACTACTGTGCTCTAGAAACACAGTGATACAAAGTGTAGAAGAGGCTGTACAAAAACCTGAACACAGATATGTGACTACTCTTCAAAGAGGAGGGAAGTGGGATTCAAACCACAGCTTCATATCAGATGATTCTGATCATTCCTGTTTCATCAGAGTCTCTGTGCTTCCAGCTGCAAACATCACTTATTTCACAGTAAAACTCACCAACAGTGGGATTCAAACCACAGCTTCATATCAGATCATATCAACGGCAGCAAAGCAGCGATGATGACGATGGTTGTTTCCGTCCAATCAGCAGGTGTGTGATGTCAGAGGCGGAGTCAGAAACATCATGATGTCCCCAGTTTGCTGTTTCATCTCATGTTGGATGTTAGCAAATAGAAGAAACAGACGAGCTGGACGCAGAAAAAAGCTGCCTCCAAAACTTGTTCTGCTCAGGAAGTTTTTCCACAGATGTGGTGACCAGGACAGTTTGTCAGTGTGGGGAAAAGTTTAACCCATTCATCACCACAAATAATGCATGAAGCTAACTTTAGCAGAAGGAGCTGAAAGTTTGATCATGTTTGAATTTGCAAGGTTTAATCTGATAATAATGAATGATTTGAACTTTTATTCATCCTGATCGGGAAATTAGGCTTGTTGAGTGCAGCAGCCTGTCTCTGAAGGAGGGGGCTGTCCTTCATCATCCTCCCTCTCTCACCACCTCAGCTGGTGGGTCCAGGAGACATCCCAGTCCAGAACAGCTCTGTACTGGGATGTCTCCTGGACCAGTACAGTCCAGCACCGGATGCAAGCTGACGTCAGATGGAGGAACATCCATCATATCTAGTAATATTAATAATAGAAGATAATAGGGGATTATCACGCTTCCTTGTTCCGGTTACCGGAAGTTGAAACATTTGGCACTTCCTCTTCCGGGCCATGTTAACGACAGCCGTTCCTGCTCTGTTATACTGTTTAAATCGGATAAACTCCAAACATATTTAAGTTTTCATTCCAGACTGGAAGTGATACTGGATCAAAAGCTGGATCAAAGCGATCGATTCGCCGCGGTGAAGGGCCGAACTTTATAATAAAACACACGTTTGTTTGTCGCCGGTGGGGCACAACACCGGCACTTCACAGCATGCTAGCATTAGCCAGCTAGCGTTTACTGACGTGCTTAACTTTGTGCGTCTTAAAACACACAAACATCTGAAAATCGGGTCTGTACCCCCGTTTCCAGTGGAACAACTGGAGACTGCCAAGAAAGGAGACGCTTTCAGATGCTTGTGTGTTTTCAGCCGCACAAAGTTAGGCACGTTATCGAGCTGGCTAATGCTAACCTGCTAACACGACTGTATAGCCTGCCGGCCACAAACAAACGTGTGTCATTTTATTATAAAGTTCGGTCCTTCACCGCGGCGAATCGGTCGTTTTGATCCACTTCTTCCTCAGCATCACCTCAGTCTGGAATGAAAACTTGGCATTGGCGTTTATCCGATTTACAAAGTTTAACAGAGTAGTAGCTGACGGACTACTGTTAGCAGGTTAGCATTAGCCAGCTCGATGACGTGCCTAACTTTGTGCGGCTGAAAACACACAAGCATCTGAAAGCGTCTCCTTTCTCGGTAGTCCCCAGTTGTTCCACTGGAAACGGGGGGGTACAGACCCGATTTTCAGATGTTTGTGTGTTTTAAGACGCACAATGTTAAGCACGTCAGTAAACGCTAGCTGGCTAATGCTAGCATGTTGTGAAGTGCCGGTGTTGTGCCCCACCGGCGACAAACAAACGTGTGTTTTATTATAAAGTTCGGTCCTTCACCGCGGCGAATCGATCGCTTTGATCCAGCTTTTGATCCAGTATCACTTCAGTCTGGAATGAAGACTTAAATATGTTTGGAGTTTATCCGATTTAAACAGTATAACAGAGCAGGAACGGCTGCCGTTAACATGGCCCGGAAGAGGAAGTGTCAAAATCCGGGAACTTCCGGTAAGCGTGATAATCCCCTATATGATGTCATATAAAGATGGAAACAGAGATAAATGCTCTGTTGTTGAACATGATGGATATTCAGACACGAGCAGAATCTCACGCTGCAATCATCATTCCATTATGGTCCAACGTTGCCGCATGGAAACTCCCACGTTTTACCAAGTTCTCACTGAGAAATGAGGAAACTAGAAAATCACTCGGAGAGCTCAGACCTCCACCAGCAGCTCGTGTCTCCTCATGTGATTCACACCTAAACTTTTAATTGCTAAGTGTCTTTTTTAAAATTTTGTTTCTGTCTATAAAGTTTAAACTGGAAAGTTCACAGTTCATCATGTACCTGAAAAAAGCAGAGCTCATATGATATAAATACATGATTTATTACGGTATATTTGAAAGCATACACTTCTGCTTTTATTATTACAAAACAAGCAGCTTGTCCTGACTTCCACCTCAAACTCATACTTCTCCATTCATTTTTTCAACATTATTGGATTCTTTGACCATGAATACACACCCATAATATTTGGAATTAAATTTGCATCATCATTACTTTAATAGTTTCTTGCAAAAAAAAAAATATTTTCATAATAACGGTTTCTTTAGTCTCCCTCATATTGTGACTTACAAAAAAAACTTTGACTCCTGCATTCATTTAATCTCCATCATTGGTTTACTTGACCATGAAAACATCCCAGTAGCATCTGGAATCATGTTTGTATCACTGCTACATCAATAGTTATTTCCAGAAATCCATATTTCCATCATGGCGGTTTTCTTCTGGATCTGGCTCCGTTGCTGTTGAAGATGCATCAGTTCTGTTGACAAACTTCTGATTCAGCGGAGTCTTGGTTACAGTTTGGTGTTCGTTGCATGTCTGTATCTTCATTTGTTTCCTTTCAGCAGTGAAAATTTCAACGACTCCCTTATTTTAGTGTTCTGGATCACAGTATCCAGAATTATCTCTGGATCTGGATCGACTTTCGAAACATTCAAGAACTCATTAAGATCCTTTCTTGTTTTTTTTTTTTTTACCAAACACTCGGACCATCTGTACGGAGTTAGATGCAAAAATTCCAAAGTTTGACCGACCTGACAATGATACAGAATCCTTCAGAACATTCCTGGATCCAGAAGGTGATCCGGATCACCACCAACATTTAATGGGTTCGTCCTTGGACTGAAGTACACGACTGGTGAAGATTTCAGGTCAATCTGTCCAGAACTTTTTCTGTCAAGTTGCTGACAGACGGAAAAACCAGCGCTTCCAAAAACATGACCTCCTTGGAGAAGGTAACAAGCTGAATGAAAGTGTTGAAACTTAAAGTTTACTCATCTATTAGGGAAATATTTTCTCCAGGCAGAAAAAGAGCAAGAAACAAGGTTGTGAAAGTCTTTCTGCAGCAAGATAGCAGAGCTGTCTCCTTAGAAAAAGCCCAGCAAGCAAAAAGGCTTCCAGAAGCGCTTCCTACAGGTCATGTCACACATTAAAGCTTCTTACTGTTTACTATGTTTCCCTCTTTTTAAAGGCAATGCAAGTTTATTTGTATAAAACATTTCATGTACAGAACAATTCAAAGTGCTTTCCATAAAACATCATGAGCAAGAGGAAGAAAAAAAAAAGTAGAAGCATGATTTAAAATTAAAAACATTAAAAGCATTTAAGATTAAAAAGAGAGAATATAGAGACGTGCAAATTTTAATGTTTGAATAAAATCTACGTAAAAGCAGCTGAGAACAGGTGGGTCTTTAACCTGGATGTAAATAAACTAAGTGTTTCAGCTGATCTGAGACTTTCTGGGAGTTTGTTCCAGACATGTGGAGCATAGAAGCTGAACGCAGCTGATCCAGGTCTGGTTCTGACTCTGGAACTGATAAAAGACCTGATCCAGATGACCTGGGGTCTAGTAGGTTCATACTGGGTCAGAGGTCACTGATGTATTTTGGGCCTAAACCATTCAGAGCTTTACAGACCAGCAGCAGAACTTTAACGTCTATTCTCTGATGGACCGGCAGCCAGTGTAAAGACCTCAGAACTGGACTGATGTGGTCCACTTTTCTGGTCTTTGTGAGAACTCGGGCAGCAGAGTTCTGAATGAGCTGCAGCTGTTTAACTGGTTTTTAGGTAGACCAGTAAAGACGCTGTTACAGTAGTCAAGCCGACTGAAGATGATGATGGACTAGTTTTTCCAGATTTTCCTGAGACATCAGATCTTTTATCCTTGAGATGTTCTTCAGGTGAAAGTAGGCTGATTTAGTGATCGCTTTGATGTGTCTTTCAAAGTTTAGGTCTGAGTCCATCACTACACCCTGATTTCTGGTCTGGTTGGTGGTTTTTAGGTCTGAGTCCATCACTACACCCAGATTTCTGGTCTGGTTGGTGGTTTTTAGGTCTGAGTCCATCACTACAGCCAGATTTCTGGCCTGGTTGGTGGTTTTTTAGGTCTGAGTCCATCACTACAGCCAGATTTCTGGTCTGGTTGGTGGTTTTTTAGGTCTGAGTCCATCACTACAGCCAGATTTCCAGTCTGGTTGGTGGATTTTAGGTCTGAGTCCATCGCTACACCCAGATTTCTGGTCTGGTTGGTGGTTTTTAGGTCTGAGTCCATCACTACACCCAGATTTCTGGCCTGGTTGGTGGTTTTTAGGTCTGAGTCCATCACTACAGCCAGATTTCTGGTCTGGTTGGTGGTTTTTAGGTCTGAGTCCATCACTACAGCCAGATTTCTGGTCTGGTTGGTGGTTTTTAGGTCTGAGTCCATCACTACAGCCAGATTTCTGGTCTGGTTGGTGGTTTTTAGGTCTGAGTCCATCACTACAGCCAGATTTCTGGTCTGGTTGGTGGTTTTTAGGTCTGAGTCCATCACTACATCCAGATTTCTGGTCTGGTTGGTGGTTTTTAGGTCTGAGTCCATCACTACAGCCAGATTTCTGGTCTGGTTGGTGGTTTTTAGGTCTGAGTCCATCACTACAGCCAGATTTCTGGTCTGATTGGTGGTTTTTAGGTCTGAGTCCATCACTACAGCCAGATTTCTGGTCTGGTTGGTGGTTTTTAGGTCTGAGTCCATCACTACAGCCAGATTTCTGGTCTGGTTGGTGGTTTTTAGGTCTGAGTCCATCACTACAGCCAGATTTCTGGTCTGGTTGGTGGTTTTTAGGTCTGAGTCCATCACTACAGCCAGATTTCTGGTCTGGTTGGTGGTTTTTAGGTCTGAGTCCATCACTACAGCCAGATTTCTGGTCTGGTTGGTGGTTTTTAGGTCTGAGTCCATCACTACAGCCAGATTTCTGGTCTGGTTGGTGGTTTTTAGGTCTGAGTCCATCACTACACCCAGATTTCTGGTCTGGTTGGTGGTTTTTAGGTCTGAGTCCATCACTACATCCAGATTTCTGGTCTGGTTGGTGGTTTTTAGGTCTGAGTCCATCACTACAACCAGATTTCTGGTCTGGTTGGTGGTTTTTAGGTCTGAGTCCATCACTACACCCAGATTTCTGGTCTGGTTGGTGGTTTTTAGGTCTGAGTCCATCACTACAGCCAGATTTCTGGTCTGGTTGGTGGTTTTTAGGTCTGAGTCCATCACTACACCCAGATTTCTGGTCTGGTTGGTGGTTTTTAGGTCTGAGTCCATCACTACAGCCAGATTTCTGGTCTGGTTGGTGGTTTTTAGGTCTGAGTCCATCACTACAGCCAGATTTCTGGTCTGGTTGGTGGTTTTTAGGTCTGAGTCCATCACTACAGCCAGATTTCTGGTCTGGTTGGTGGTTTTTAGGTCTGAGTCCATCACTACATCCAGATTTCTGGTCTGGTTGGTGGTTTTTAGGTCTGAGTCCATCACTACAGCCAGATTTCTGGTCTGGTTGGTGGTTTTTAGGTCTGAGTCCATCACTACAGCCAGATTTCTGGTCTGATTGGTGGTTTTTAGGTCTGAGTCCATCACTACACCCAGATTTCTGGTCTGGTTGGTGGTTTTTAGGTCTGAGTCCATCACTACAGCCAGATTTTCTGGTCTGGTTGGTGGTTTTTAGGTCTGAGTCCATCACTACAGCCAGATGTTCTGGTCTGATTGGTGGTTTTTAGGTCTGAGTCCATCACTAGAACCAGATTTCTGGCCTGGTTGGTGGTTTTTAGGTCTGAGTCCATCACTACACCCAGAGTTCTGGTCTGTTTGGTGGTTTTTAGGTCTGAGTCCATCACTACAGCCAGTTTTTCTGATCTGGTTGGTGGTTTTTAGGTCTGAGTCCACCACTACACCCAGATTTCTGGTCTGATTGGTGGTTTTGTAGGTCTGAGTCCATCACTACAGCCAGTTTTTCTGATCTGGTTGGTGGTTTTTAGGTCTGAGTCCATCACTACATCCTGATTTCTGGTCTGGTTGGTGGTTTTTAGGTCTGAATCCATCACTACAGCCAGATTTCTGGTCTGGTTGGTGGTTTTTAGGTCTGAGTCCATCACTATAGCCAGATTTTCTGGTCTGGTTGGTGGTTTTTAGGCCTGAGTCCATCACTACAGCCAGATTTCTGGCCTGGTTGGTGGTTTTTAGGTCTGAGTCCATCACTATAGCCAGATTTCTGGTCTGGTTGGTGGTTTTTAGGTCTGAGTCCATCACTACAGCCAGATTTTTGGTCTGGTTGGGGGTTTTTAGGTCTGAGTCCATCACTATAGCCAGATTTTCTGGTCTGGTTGGTGGTTTTTAGGTCTGAGTCCATCACTACAGCAAGATTTCTGGTCTGGGTGGTGGTTTATAGGTCTGAGTCCATCACTACATCCAGATTTCTGGTCTGGTTGGTGGTTTTTAGGTCTGAGTCCATCACTACATCCAGATTTCTGGTCTGGTTGGTGGTTTTTAGGTCTGAGTCCATCACTACATCTAGATTTCTGGTCTGATTGGTGGTTTTTAGGTGTATGGACTGAAGTTCAGTGACAACCTGCTGTCGTTTCTCTTTGGCTCCAAAAACAATCACCTCAGTTTTGTTTTTGTTCAGCAGAAGAAAGTTGAGGCGCATCCAGTCATTAATTTCCTCAATACATCTACCAAGAGCCGTACATGGCCCTGGTTTCCTGGTGACACTGTAATATATACCTGTGTGTCATCTGCGTAGCCATGGTAACTAATATTGTTGTTCTTTATAACCTGGGCCAGTGGGAGCATTTAGATGTTAAGCAGAAGAGGCCCCAGGATAGAGCCCTGGGGGACTCCGCAGGTAGTTTTGTCTTCTCAGATGTAAAGTTGCCTACTGACACAAAGTACTTCCTGTTCTACGAGTACGTTTTGAAACAGTTTAGTCTAGAATCAGAGAGACCCGCCCACTTCTACAGTCACTGAAATAATGTCATGTGGTCAACTGTAACAAAGTATTGCACCATTAAAAGGGATGCATTGTGAAGATGTGACGGGACAAAAATGGGTGTGTTGGCGTCCGGCAGCATCGTACCGTAGAGGGTTCAGATGCAGTCAGAGAGCCTCGGTGTGTTTGTGCTCACAATCAGAGGTTGCTGACATATTTAACAGGAAACTTGCAGAGTTTTGTCTTCCTTCAGGTGTGAGCTGTGAAGAGCTGAGTGAGGAGCTGCTGGAAGGCTGAAGGGGAGTTTTTCCTCCACTAGAGGGCGACATTATGAAGTAGGCGGTGCTCTACTTCTGTTCTGTGTTCAAGCATTCTGTCAATAAGAAGAGCTGCTGTGAAGAGAACAATTGTCAGACTGAATGTTGAACATCAGCTAGTTTCTCCTGCTGATTCCAACCTTGTTGTACAGATGGAACATTGGCTGTGGATTATTCTGGCTGCTCTTTTCTTTGGTAAGATAGAAACTCAACATGTTTCCTCTTCAAACACTTGAACACATCACTGAGCTGTACATGAAGAGCTTTTAATGTTCATTCTCCAGAAAATCAGAGCAGATCATTTCTGCTGCTGATCATTGTTACCTTGTAAAAACACCTTCTATGCTTCAAAGTGACAATGATCAGTGAAAATGACATCTATTCTACATGGAATAGAAGTCTTTAAAGCTGCTGATTGTTCTCCTTTAATCAATCATCTTTATTCATTCATCTCTTCCTCTGCATGTTCTGTTCTTCCTCAGAGTGTAAAGGAGAAGACACGGTGACCCAGCCAAGAGAAGAAGTTACTGCTGCTGAAGGAGATGATGTCACTCTCAGCTGTAACTTTACAGGCAGTCCTTACATGAACTCATATTTATTTTGGTACAAACAAGAAGAAAAAAACACTCCAAAGTACATTTTGCAGCGAGCAACAACGGGAACAAAAGCTCACGCTGAAGACTTCAGCAAAGACAGATTTGATGCTGAGATGACAGAAAATTCAGTTCCTCTGAAGATCCAGAAGCTGCAGCTGTCTGACTCTGCTGTGTACTACTGTGCTCTGCAGCCCACAGTGACAGGAAACAGCAAAAGTGTGGAGAAAAAGCTTTGGAGCAAAGACAACACAATACTCCACAACTTCCACTAGAGGAGCTCACACACTGTTAAAGCTCTGATTGTTGGCTCATAAGACCAGAGAGATGAAGCAGGAAGGATCAGAGACTTTACTGACAACAGTGACGACTGCGAGCGTCTCCACCAGTCAGGAGAAAATTCAACAAATACAATATAACAGAAATACTTCTGATATGAAACATTTTATAAAACGTCAACATCTTCTCGCCTTTAACACCTTCAATAAAAGGTTTGATAACTAGAACAGAACAGCGTCATCAGGAACTTCCACCGCTCTGGAAGATGCTGACAGAACTCACCTCCCCAGATATTTACTACCATACCAACGAAAATACTTCAACACAGTTTTTATTCAAGTTGCACATGCAGAAGAAAAATTGTAAACTGAAGTTTCTGAATATATCAAGACACAGATCACAGGAAACCGGACGTTACTGAAGCACACAAACACAGGGATCTTTAAACGCTTCATGTCTCATTAAATTCATCCATCCTTCAGGTTAGCGAGGGGGCTAAGCCTTAATTTACTTTTTATAATCTAAAAAACAAGCAATAAATAATATATTTTCCCTTTTATGATCTAAAAAAGCTGAGTTTGCCTTTTTAATGTAATTTATTTCTTTTATGACGTTACAAAACACGTTTGATTAAAACATTTCCAGCATGTTCTTACAAAGATAAAACCTCCAGTGTGAATGCAGCCAAAACCATCTTATTTAAAATTAAAACCTTTTCCATCTTAAAGAATCAGGTTTCTCATCTGCGAGTTCTCACATGGAAACTACGGTGGCTGAGAAGTGTGGAGCTCATTTACATTCAGGAAAGCAGGAAGTCAGCTGCGTTTCATGAAGTTACTCATAACTGAACAATGTTCTGGCTTCTTCTGAAGTAAAATTTAGCCAGTTTACACCTTTTGGTCCTTGTGTGGATATCTATGGAGCGTTTTAATCAGAGAACTGAACTACAACTCGGTTGTTTGGAACGACAAGAAGCCGTCTGTTCTTCACTTGTTTCAGGTTTGTCTTTTACTACTTTTAGATAAGTAGTGGCACGTAGAACTAATGTTTAATATTTTGTAAATTTGTTTCCAAAAATGTAAAATTGTCTTCAAAATTCTAAATTAATCATATGAAATACAGATTTGTTTTACAAATGTTAACATATGGAGGAGTATTAGGGCCAATGAAGAAAACAAGAAAATCAGAATTCTGACTTTTTACAAAACAAGCAAATAAAAAAGGTTCATTTTTGCAATTCATTTATAAAAAAGAAAAAAGAATAAAAGAAAAAAAATGTAGGGATTGTTTTTCTTCCCCAATCTCCGGAAAAAAGTCAGAATTCTGACTTTTTCCCTGAGACGTTATAAAAAATTAAGGGAGATTTTTTTTCAGTTTCAGAAAATAAAAATCTGAAAAAAGTTGAGGATACATGTTTTCTTTTCTTCACCCAGAAAAAAAGATTTTTTTCCCCCAAAGCATAAGAAAATAGGGAGATGTTTTACTTCAATTTTTGGAAAAAAAGAAAAAAAAAAAAAAGCCAGACTTCTGACTTTAATCTCATAATTCTGACTTTCATCCTAAACATAAAAAAATCAGGGAGATTCAGAAATGGAAAAAAAAAACTCTAATTTGTTTCTTAAGCCCCTTTCAGACTTCCACTGGAAAGCGGTAATATTGTGAACTCTGTCCTTTACAACGCTGCATTCAGACATGCGTACCGATCTTTTACCTCAGAGATGTAGCGGACATGTACCGGCTGGTCTCCGTGTCATATGAGTGGAAATGTTGCGGCACGTCGTTTTGGCTGAAAGCACAAGAAAATGTTCTGGACAGAGTTGAAGGGAGAGCGGGGGGGGGGGGGGGGCTGTGCTGACTTTTCTGCAACATTTCCTGATGTCTGAAAGCAGCCGGGATGCGATAAGTCCACAACGAAGCGGCATGTTTGAAAAGACGAGTCTGTTTAAAGAGCGGATGAACTTTACCGCTCAGGTTCCACAATGCAGGTCTGAAAACGGCTTTAATGTTTCTGAAGAAGTCAGAATTCTCTTTTCTTCTTCAGTGGTCCTCCTCTGTATAAATGGGTTTTCTTAATGTAACTTTGTGTTTGAATTCGTTAATGTACTTTTTGGTAAAATCACATTACCGTAGGAATACCCAGCAACCATCTCATCTGTGAATTCTCCTGTGGCGCATCACGTTACTGTTCTGACTGAAACGTTTTCCACATACTTCACAAGAGTACGGTTTCTCTCCTGTGTGCGTTCTCATGTGACGCGCCAGATGACTGCTTCCATTAAAACTTCTTCCACACGTTTGACAACAGTACGGTTTCTCTCCTGTGTGAGTTCTCATGTGGCGCACCAGATGGCTGCTCCCATTGAAATTCCTTCCACATATTTTACAAGAATACAGCTTGTTACCTGTGTGAGATTTCACGTGGCACAACAAACTGCTGCATTTACCGAAACATTTCCCACATGTTTTACAAGAGTACAGTTTCTCATTTGTGTGCGTTCTCATGTGAATAATTAAATGATCTCGAAGGCTGAATCTTTTCCCGCAGGTTTTGCAGGAGTATGGTTTCTCACTTGTGTGTACTGTCGAGTGTCTTTCAAGTGAAGACAGGTCAAGAAATCTTTTGCCGCAGACGTAGCAGAAGTACATCTTCTCAGTATCACCGGGAGTTTCCAGAGGAAAGTTTTCAGCAGAGTTATTTCCGCTTTGTTCAGAACTCGTCAGTTCTGAATATTTTCTCAGTCCCGGATCTTCCAGCTTGCTTCCGTCTGAACTTTCCTCTACGGGAGAGCTGTAGGAGGGGATGTGGTCCCCGTTTGGTTCTGGGTCTCCTGGTTCTCGGGGGTCATGTTCGGCATGAGTAGGAGTCGTTGAAACAGCGTCATCCTCACGCTTTAATAGAAGCTGCTCTCCCTCCTGGCTGGTCGGGAGCTCTTCATCTTCATCTTTAATGTGCACGGACTCTGGTTCCTCCTGATCCAGACCGGAGCTGCAGTCCTGGCTGGACAGCTGCTGGTCGTCTAGAAAAGCCTCGTCCTCATAGACGTACTGATGCGGGAGATCTGCAGAGAGAAGCACCAGGAGGAGGTTACAGAGACGAAGGGAGAGAATTTCAGCTTCGTTTTTACCCGAACTATAGAAAGGAGGACGGACACCAACGGTACAGTTTCCCTTCATGAAGTCAAGACAACTTGTCAGAGCTGCACTGCAGACGTGGGTCCTAAAGCTCATCGTCTGTGTCGGTGTGACCGCCGTAGGCTCTGCATCGGTCCGTGTAGGCCTGACGTGCATCCTGGCTACGTGAGCGCAGTGACTACCTTTTATTGGTCAGAGGGATTACTTGTTTACGGATGTTTGGGTCTTTTCGCTGAATGAACGGATGTCAACAGCAAATATTTGCTGGAACTGAAGAAAAATAGAGATGTGCGATATCATCGCCCAATATTATCAGCCGATATGGCGTTAAAGGTGAGAGCTACAACTTTTACAACAAATCAATAATTAAAAAAACATCCACAGAGCATCCAGACCAGCGGGTCTCAGCCTTTTTCATGATGGGTCCAGGTTCCAGTCCAAACTGGTCCAGGGTCCAGTTTCCAGTCCAAACTGGTCCAGGGTACATGGGAACTAATTCCTTCTGATCTGGCGTGTACATGCGCCAACATTTATTCAGAATAATCCTGTCTGACATGCACAGAATGCTGTTACATCACGTTATTTAATAAAGACGGAGGTATAAAAACTGATCGCTACGGTCGTTGTGGTTTCTGCAGGACTTTAATCCAGCAGCTGATCCTCATTCGCTCCTACTGCAGACAACCAATAGAAAAAGGCGTAGAGACGGCGTTTGAGAAAAAACAAACTTTCTGTTGCTGTCCAGGGAATGACGTTGTTCACAGTCATCTGTCAAAGTGAGGAAACGTCACTCGTTGCACGCTGACGTCTTATCGAAGCATCGCTGTAAGAGCGCAACCTCACAACGTTCCGATTCAGCGTTTACATGACCCCCCGTTTGGTTTGGGGAAAGGAATATTCTCCCCCGTGAAACTGAATGAAAATTCATTCGGTTCGGCGCTTTCAGGGCTGGACGATTATGGAAAAAATTATAATCACAATTATTTTGACTGATATTGAAATCACGACGATTATTCATTGATTTTATAAAAAAGTGTTTATTGAACCACCAAAACTTAACTTCAAATATAAAAAAAAAAAAAACGGAAATAAATTAGAAACAAGTAAAGGAATAAAATAAGAATATTATTTAAGATAATAAAAGCAATAAAAATGAACACTCAGTCCACCTGCATTCCTGTTCTATCCTCCCTGCAGTTTGATTCCTGTAACTCCACCAGTCTGTTCACTTCAGGATTAATCGTTTTTGTTCGATTACAGTGTTTTTATGATCGTGAAAAGGCAAAATTGAAATCACGATTAAAATTAGATTAATTGTCCAGCCCTAATACACGGATCATTTTCATTCCGAAATAGCTTTTAAACCGAAAGCAATCGGTATATTTGGGTTCATGTAAGCCCCCTATCGGTCTCCGCCGAGTGACGTAACATTTGTTGCTTAACCAGCAGTAACCAGCAGTAACCAACAGTAACCAGCAGTAACCAGCAGTAACCAGCGCTTGACGCCATTTTAGGCGTAAAACTGTCAGTGGTCAAACCGGCGTGGAAATGAGCGCACATCTGATCATAAAAATGATCTTATGACTGAATCCATGTGTGATTTATCAAATGTTCGTGTCTGACCAAACAACAGAATATTGGTCAGAAATGCACCGTCATCCAGCTGTTTCTCCTGAAGCAGCAGCAGCGCTGACAGATGGAGGCTGGTCGGATCTGAGCCTGACCCGGACTGTCAGGCTCAGATCCCACAGTCCGGGTCAGGCTCACAGTCCGGGTCAGGCTCAGATCCCACAGTCCGGGTCAGGCTCACAGTCCGGGTCAGGCTCAGATCCCACAGTCCGGGTCAGGCTCAGATCCCACAGTCCGGGTCAGGCTCACAGTCCGGGTCAGGCTCAGATCCCACAGTCCGGGTCAGGCTCGGATCCCACAGTCCGGGTCAGGCTCAGATCCCACAGTCCGGGTCAGGCTCAGATCCCACAGTCCGGGTCAGGCTCGGATCCCACAGTCCGGGTCAGGCTCAGATCCCACAGTCCGGGTCAGGCTCAGGTCCCACAGTCCGGGTCAGAATCAGATCCCACAGTCCAGGTCAGACTCAGATCCCACAGTCCGGGTCAGGCTCAGATCCCACAGTCCGGGTCAGGCTCAGGTCCCACAGTCCGGGTCAGAATCAGATCCCACAGTCCGGGTCAGGCTCAGATCCCACAGTCCGGGTCAGGCTCAGATCCCACAGTCCGGGTCAGGCTCAGATCCCACAGTCCGGGTCAGGCTCAGATCCCACAGTCCGGGTCAGGCTCACAGTCCGGGTCAGGCTCAGATCCCACAGTCCGGGTCAGACTCAGATCCCACAGTCCGGGTCAGGCTCAGATCCCACAGTCCGGGTCAGACTCAGATCCCACAGTCCGGGTCAGGCTCAGATCCCACAGTCCGGGTCAGACTCAGATCCCACAGTCCGGGTCAGGCTCGGATCCCACAGTCCGGGTCAGGCTCAGATCCCACAGTCCGGGTCAGGCTCAGATCCCACAGTCCGGGTCAGGCTCAGATCCCACAGTCCGGGTCAGACTCAGATCCCACAGTCCGGGTCAGGCTCAGATCCCACAGTCCGGGTCAGGCTCAGATCCCACAGTCCGGGTCAGGCTCAGATCCCACAGTCCGGGTCAGGCTCAGATCCCACAGTCCGGGTCAGGCTCAGATCCCACAGTCCGGGTCAGGTCAGATCCCACAGTCCGGGTCAGAATCAGATCCCACAGTCCGGGTCAGGCTCAGATCCCACAGTCCGGGTCAGGCTCAGATCCCACAGTCCGGGTCAGGCTCAGATCCCACAGTCCGGGTCAGGCTTGGACCAGCCTCCGCTTGTCTGCGCTGCTGCTTCAGAAGCAGCTGGATGAGGAGGTTCTGACGTAGATTCTGTTGTTTGGTCAGACAGGAACATTTATGAATCACACATGGAGACAATCATAAGATCATTTTTCTGATCAGATGTGCTCATTTCCACGCTTGTTTGATAAACGGGACTGCTGTCTGTTTTCCGCCTAAAATGGCATCTTAGCAACAAAAGTCACGCGTCTGGCAGAGAGCGATTGTGGGTGTTGAGCTGAGCTGCAGGCCACGCCCACTCTGCCTGCGTGCATCAGGCCTGAGGCCCCGTCCCAAAACCCCCCCTAAACCCTACACCCTTGTATGTAGTCACACTTGGCAGAAGTGCACATTAAGGGTTGGATGTGCAGGTTAGTGAGGGAAAAAGGCAGAACTGGGACAGTGATGGTTCCTCCATTTTGAACCACGTCATTTCATGTCATTGCTGCCAAACTCAGCTTCATCTCTGTTCCTGGTGAAGAGACGTCATTTTTTAAACATAAACTGAATAAAGTTCATTACATCTGTTCTTGTAAAATAGATGTTATGAAATCCACACAAGTTTAATTAATAAATAAATGAATTCCTGAACTAATTTCTGTAAGATGTCTGTAGAATTTCACCTGTACAGGTTAAATAACTGTTACTTTCTAAACAAATGTATAATAATGATTAAATTGTTGCTCTGTGACTGTTATCGTTAGCATAGAATGTCCATAAATGTCCACATGTCCATAAATGTCCACATGTCCATAAAAACATGTAGAAGTTCTTTGAGTTACATTGGGAACTGAGACCCGTATTAATCACATGAGTTGTAAGGCTCACAGAAGTATGGCTGCATAATTATTTTTATCCTTAATTTAATCGTAAATAGATGCTTTGGTATTATATACTTATTTAGTTTTTGCTTTTTTCTATCAAAATGTTTGCTTAGTATTGTATTTTAATTTAGTTAAACTGTGTTTTTGTTGATTGTATGTTCAAAATTTATGTTGATCTGGATCACTGGTGAAGACTAATGGAGATCCATAATAAACTAAACTAAACTAAACTAAACTAAATTATATCAGGTAAACAGGTTTCCATTGTTAAAGACGCTGCGTCTCACTGGGACTTACCTGTAAATAAAGTTTTTAAATAAAAAAATAATTTAGCTACTTTTATCAGTAAACTGATAACTTTCATTATTCAAATGCTTTGAATTTTAATATTCAAAGTATATTTGGAAGTAACAGGACAAACTTCAGTAATTATTTCACCTACAGCATAAAAGATTAAACATTTCAATGTTTACATCTGAAATGGCTTTTTTTTTTTACCACAGGCAGGAACTCATCACCAAACATGGACATGTTCCACCTTTATGGTTCAAAACGTCACTTGCAGCAATGAATTATGGGCAACATGCTTCGGTGAAGTCTGCATAGATGCGGACTTCACTGAAGTGTGGATTGAGGGCACAAAGGGGGCGTGGTGGACTTCAGCCCTCGAGCAGCCCTGGAGAATTGGGACACACTACGCACTTCTACCCCTCAACGGGAGCATTGTAGGGGCGGGAAGGTGGAAGTGCGGGTGTTGGGACGGGGCCTGTGTCTCCCGGCCTGGAGGCAGCAGATTGAACGCACCTGGTGGAGGTAATCAGGGGAGTTTGGAGGCATTCACTCACAGAACAGCGAGGAGAGACGATGGTCGGAGACCGCAGGATTAACACGGTTCAAAGACGGAGAAGGTGAGCTTCCAGATATTTGTAGCTTTCACTGGGATCGTGGTGGACGATGGGCTAATATATGATAACATTCAAGTTAAAGTTAAGTGAACTAAAAAGTCATGTGATTACAATACAAGTTAAAAGGTCATTTGGTGTGTAAAAAGGTACAATTAAGAAATGTGTATTTTAAAACAGGTCCAAGTTTGCAGTATTTATGATTAAAGAATTAAATTCAAAGTTATTTTGTGTATTTAAGGTTAAAATCATCATTGAACATTGATTTAAATGCAGTTGCTGCATTTTTGGTGCTTTTAAAAATGGATTTTTCTACTTATTTTTAGGGTTACACCTTTGCAGCTTAAACATTTAGCATTTGGTATTGGGTTATGGTTGACTTTTCCAGGACATTTTACTCTCATCTTCCACGTATTTTCCATGACTGGAAAAATATTCACTTTCCAGGTTTTCCAGGATGCGTGGGAACCCTGATGCAGGTCAGAAAACTGTGGAAATAAGGACGCATCGGTCATGATTCTCTGCGATCGTGGCGTCGTAGAAAGAACACGGCATCGACCGCTTATTCTGATCACACAGTTACGACTCTGAAACAGGAGAAAAGCCTGCAGTCCTCATTATTCACACCCTCCTATTTAAAGAAAAGGCTAAACTGACAATAGTAAAATGAAACAAAAGAAACTAATAATAAACAAAAATGTAAAAGATTATAATTCAGTGGAATAAAATATTGCTTTTAAATAGTTTTAAAACAACAATAATAATAACCAAAACTGTCCCGGACAAATTGGAGCTTCTTGCTCATCATCAGAGGACCAACATAGCCTCTTGTAGCCTCAGAGCCCCCTCATGCTTTTTACTTTTATTTTTTGTTTGTTTTAAATGTTTCCATTGAACCACAATTCTAAATCAATGTCATGATTTACATAGAATTTAATTTATTTTTTTGTCAATTTCAACTTATTTCACTGACAGATGATTTTTTTCTTTATTATTTGGAGGGTTTGAATCATTTTGAGGACGACTGTTTTTGGTTATCATCGTACTTATGGAGTCTTTGTCCCACATTTGATGGGATGGAATCTGGTCACCCCGTTTCCAGGTGATATGTCTCCTACCTGCTGTTTCCAGGTTTCCAGGCGATATTTACCTGCTGTTTCCAGGTGATTTTTACCTGCTGTTTCCAGGTTTCCAGGAGGTCTCCAGGTGATATTTACCTGCTGTTTCCAGGTTTCCAGGAGGTCTCCAGGTGATATTTACCTGCTGTTTCCAGGTTTCCAGGAGGTCTCCAGGTGATATTTACCTGCTGTTTCCAGGTTTCCAGGAGGTCTCCAGGTGATATCATGTCTCCTACCTGCTGTTTCCAGGTTTCCAGGAGGTCTCCAGGTGATATTTACCTGCTGTTTCCAGGTTTCCAGGAGGTCTCCAGGTGACATTTACCTGCTGTTTCCAGGTTTCCAGGAGGTCTCCAGGTGATATTTACCTGCTGTTTCCAGGTTTCCAGGAGGTCTCCAGGTGATATTTACCTGCTGTTTCCAGGTTTCCAGGAGGTCTCCAGGTGATATTTACCTGCTGTTTCCAGGTTTCCAGGAGGTCTCCAGGTGATATTTACCTGCTGTTTCCAGGTTTCCAGGAGGTCTCCAGGTGATATTTACCTGCTGTTTCCAGGTTTCCAGGAGGTCTCCAGGTGATATTTACCTGCTGTTTCCAGGTTTCCAGGAGGTCTCCAGGTGATATTTACCTGCTGTTTCCAGGTTTCCAGGAGGTCTCCAGGTGATATTTACCTGCTGTTTCCAGGATTCCAGGAGGTCTCCAGGTGATATCCAGCAGTCTGCGCTGACGATCGATCTCTTCCTCGTACTGGACGATGGTTTTCTGGAACTCTCTGAATATTTCTTCTGCAGCAGCTGTTAGTCGCTCGCTGATAAACTCTCTCAGATGATGAACTGAAGACATTGTTGCTGAAACTCCAGATTTTCCTCTGAGGGACAAACAAACGTCCTCCGCTCACACAGTCAAGCTAACGATGCTGCTAGCAGCGTGTTTACTTCCGGGAGTGTCACACCGTGAAGGTCCGGGTGGGGAGGGAGCTGCTGCTAACTGACCCCCCCCACCTCCAGTCTGGGGACTCCAGTCCGCCCCCGAGGCTACGGAGTCTGAAGTCTCTGTAGCAGCCTACATTTCCCAGAGTGCTGCAGTCCCGTTGCCTAGCAACTGCAGCTTCTTCCAGCTCCTTCAGACACGTTTTAAAACCAAACGGAGCTGCGAATTTTATTCTTATTAATCTGTTAAGTTTTTTTTCTCTTAACTGAATGATGTCTCAACAAAAACTCTCATTTTAAGCTTGAACGCATACAGGACTCTAAAAGCGTGACGTCCACAGACATGGACAGACCCGCGTCCGCGGGTTTGAGACGCGCTGACAGAGCGGCCATCTTGGCTCAGACCAGGCTGCTGTCAGAGTGAACGCGTGGCGCGTGAGGAAAGTGGTGTTTCTCGTGTTCAGACCTGCTGAACCCGGTGAATTTTCAGCCGATTTCCAGATAAATGGACTGACTGAAAATGACGCCCTTTTACGGGCTGCACAGGAATATTTGACTGAATTAAAGGATTGCATAGCTTATATATGGCATTTTGTTTATGTATTGACAGCAGCAAACCTGCAAAGCAGCTCCACTTTTCTTCAAATAGAGGATTATAAACCTGATCTCATGTGATTATATACATTATGTGTTTTATTTATTCTTTTGTTATTGAAACACTATAAGCCTGACAATAAAATTTAATCAATAAATCAGTTAAGTTATTCATTCACATTCATTAATAATTAATTCATAATGTGTTAATTAATCCATTGATTAATTCATTGAGTTAATTCATTAATATCCATTAATCACTTATTGATTAAGAATTGATTGATTAATCATTCCTTCATTTATTCTAAACTTTGTCAAGAATGTACACGGTAATACATAGTAATACAAAAGAGTACGGGCATTACAAAGGGAAAAGGAAAGAAAAGTAAATAAAATCCAGTCAGAACTTTGCATAAAGGCTGAGTTTAAATTGTTTTGGTTCTAAATAAATGTTATCAAAATAAAGTTTTTTTTTTCCGGTTTTGTCTTGGTTATTGAAATGGAATCATGTAAGTGCTCATTGTGAAATGTTTTTATTTTTGACTTGTCTTACATGTGATTAATATGAGATGTGAGGAGCCTTCGTTCATTCTGACAGCAGTGGTCTGACCCAAGATGGCCGCCCGGTAGGCACGTCAGCCTAATGTCTGGCGACGTCAAGGACTGGGAAAACCGCAATGCATTGTGGGTCCTACGGTAAACTGTCAAGTTTGAGCCCAATGCTGCTCTCATTGTTTTTATTTACAAGTTTGTTCCAAGTGTAAAACATGGTGCCATCGTGCGGGATCATTAAATGCCACCATCCTTCACACGATCGTTCCGGTAAAAAAAGATGTGGTGCTCTGTTCCAATGCAAAGCCAGGCAGCTCGGATATGTGAGCTAACGGAGACCCTGGACCCTGGACAGCAGCTGTGAGACGGTTACATGCTGCCGTTCCCACATACCGTCGTTTCATCCCACCGTTCCGACACACAAACGTCCACCGCTCTAACGAGGCTTTCCGTGTAAATGAAAGAGTCACTGACTCGGTCATGAAGAGTCTGAGAAATAAAGTTACATCATTCTGTGGGTGGACTGTTCCTTTAAGTGCTGATATATACTTGTAGAGATTTTGGAGACATTTTGTGCCACAACTTTTTGTTTTGTGCCATAAAACCTGCAACCTTTGTAGCATCAGTACTAGGAGCTAAAAGAGTTGCCGTCCAGCCTGCAGCACTGTTGCAACAGCCAGGTTTTCTAACTACGAGCCTTCAGTCCGTCGCGACCAGCCGATATGTGGCCCCCACACAGAGGACGCGTGGCGCTTTTCCCATCACCGGCGTGCACCGATACTGGTTCACTCAGCCAGAAGATCGTTCCTGCAGCAGTCGGGTGAAGACTAGATGTCACCTGTTGATTATTGTCATTTAAACGAGATCATTAAAATATGAGTTTCTGGAATTAGAATGAAATTGGGAAATTAATTTGAATGGGGGAGGGGGATTTTAAAAAAAAAGGGGGCAGCATTTTTCATTTCCATTTTATTCTTCAAAAAGTTTATTTCCTTTCATTTAATATTTCTCTGTAAGAATCTGGCAACAGCTGGTGGATGACTGTACGAGTTATGTGGCTATTTGAAATGTTTTCTCACAATGTTACTCCCAACTTTTCGTGTGAATTAAGCTTCTACTGCTCCTGTTTTTACTGCGAGACCAGAATACTGAAAATAACTGAGTCTAACATCATCATCTAATACAAAACAGTGATCAGAGAACTGTGGTTGATTTGAGTTTTTTTTTTTATATCTAGAGTAGACAGTGGTTGTAGCTTATATTCATTCAGTAGGTAAGATTGACATTTCAACAGCATCACAATTGCAAAATGATACAGCAAAGACTACATGCAGTATATTAACATTATAAACTAGTCATAGACGAGAGCTTCATGAAAACATGAATTTTAAAAAGATTAAAAATCTCTTCGTGCAAACTACGGTACAACTGTTGAATCAGATATGACGGCTTGTCTCTGACGGACGACAGATGCCAAATATGAAAAGCACGGCACTTAAACTGTATGTGAAGGGAAGTCGGGGTTCCCACTCTCATCTACAAGTTTTTTCCCAGGACTTTTCCAGCTGCTACAGTATGAGTCAAGTTATCACAACATAGACTGATAACTTCCACCAGAAACTTCTGGAGACGTGTTCAACAATTGTCGCTTATTTTTTTTACAGCGATGAAGTAAAGACGAAGAAAAGACAAAGCAGCGACAAAATGAAACGGAGGTAAAGCTGCGTTGAAATGGCGACGTGGTGGCGACGAAGCTGCTATGAAACGTGATGAAACGGCAACGTAACAGCGACAAAGCTGCGACAAAGCTGCAACAAAGCGGCGATGTAGCATTATCAATGAGAATGTACAGATGACCGTCATCACCAGGAGGCGACGTGCTGAAAGCTGCTACTGGGCCCGATCCAAGTCTAACTCACTGTCAGTCATACTTTGCTTGGCACAAAGCTCCTTCGGTGGAATTTGTTTCTGAAATGGCTGATTGTGGTGAGTGAGTGTCATTAGAAAGGATGGTATCTGCTAGAATGCAGGGGTACCACGATGCTACGCTCCATGATTTCTGCCGTTTCTTTTACTCTCGTTATATGATCGAGTCTTTTCTGCCATTCCCTTAGAAAAGATTGTCTTCTTCAAGGACTGCCATGTCAACAGCTAGACATCAGAATTAAGATTATCTGGTTATAGGATTTGCATCTCATGTACTCAGACAAGTATCATGCAGCAATCATGACGCTGTCCGTGTCTCCTGGTCCTACAGAAACTTGGGCTGGAGCCAGTCTTTGGAGACCTCGTTTTCATGTACGATTTACAAGCGCTGGATCAAATAAATACAACACAGCAGGACAAATGACAGCCTGGTCTGCTACCCACAACGGTCCAGGGTTAAAGAGCCTGAACGTGCATTTATGCAGTCGTGTGCGGCCAGACGTGGACCTTCCTAACTGGACGAGTCCCGGTGCAATGTAGAGCAGGTAAGCTAACGTGTTCTCAACCGTAGTGAGCTACAGTCTCCAAGAACAAAGCACAATGCTACTCACGTAGGACTAAACATGCAGCAGATACGCACGTTTACAGCTGGAGAGCAACCTGACATGGCAGGAAAACTTCAGCGCTTACATTCTGTTTCCATGGTTACAGAAAATCTCACCTGGTAAAGATGAAGAACTGCAGCACAGAGCCCGAAGGAAACAAGCAAGCACAATGGTGTTTGCAGAGGGGGTCGTGGACTTCACATTCGAGGACATCCCCCCCCCCCCCATCGCTGCTCCATCCACTTGTATGACCAGGATCCAGGAGTCCAGCGTCTCCGCTTTGCCTCCACCTGCAGCTCGTCCCTCAGTCTGACCAGATGGACCACGAGGCAGAGTTTGCTGAAATGATGCGTTTAGTCCTGAGGGGGTCGCGGGGAAACCGCTGCGTGTCTGTGTAGCTGTTTGTAGTTGTGTTGTTGTTTTTACTGTTTACTGTAGCTGTATTAACTTATTATGCTTCATTAAAGTTCTGTTAAATGTGGGTTACAAAAAGAGGTTTTCAGGTAGTTTGTTCCACATTTTAGAAGCATTAAAACTAAATGCAGATTCTCCCTCTGAGACAGGAGGCAGTTGGATGTAACCTTATAAAATCTATTTAAAGAGCCAACTGGGCTGCAAAGACAGGAATTTCTGCAGAACAGCTTTAATTAAAACAAAATTGTGTCAGTCAGTCTAACTGATGATGGAAAAAATGAACAAGCAGAGAGGAAAGGAACCATAAGATATTTAGAGACTAATGACAAACTAGAACATTTCTGAAGAAATGTTGAATGCTGCTAATGCAGCTGCCCACGTCCAAGACAGCGGCAGCCATGTTACAAAGGTGGAAGATCTGAACGGACAGATACACATTTACCTAAACGTACGTGCACGGTGTGATGTCACACTGATGATGGACCAGAAGGCCTGGCTCTCAGTCTCCACTCTGATTCATCCCAAAGGTGTTCTATGGGGATGAGGTCAGGACTCTGTGCAGGCCAGTCCAGTTCCTGCATCCAGACTCTGCATCCAGGTCTTCATGGACCTGTCCAGTTCCTGCATCCAGGTCTTCATGGACCAGTCCAGTTCCTGCATCCAGACTCTGCATCCAGGTCTTCATGGACCAGTCCAGTTCCTGCATCCAGACTCTGCATCCAGGTCTTCATGGACCAGTCCAGTTCCTGCATCCAGACTCTGCATCCAGGTCTTCATGGACCAGTCCAGTTCCTGCATCCAGGTCTTCATGGACCAGTCCAGTTCCTGCATCCAGGTCTTCATGGACCAGTCCAGTTCCTGCACACCAGACTCTGCATCCAGGTCTTCATGGACCAGTCCAGTTCCTGCATCCAGACTCTGCATCCAGGTCTTCATGGACCAGTCCAGTTCCTGCATCCAGACTCTGCATCCAGGTCTTCATGGACCAGTCCAGTTCCTGCATCCAGACTCTGCATCCAGGTCTTCATGGACCAGTCCAGTTCCTGCACACCAGACTCTGCATCCAGGTCTTCATGGACCAGTCCAGTTCCTGCATCCAGACTCTGCATCCAGGTCTTCATGGACCAGTCCAGTTCCTGCACACCAGACTCTGCATCCAGGTCTTCATGGACCAGTCCAGTTCCTGCATCCAGATCTTCATGGACCAGTGCAGTTCCTGCATCCAGGTCTTCATGGACCAGTCCAGTTCCTGCATCCAGGTCTTCATGGACCAGTCCAGTTCCTGCACACCAGACTCTGCATCCAGGTCTTCATGGACCAGTCCAGTTCCTGCACACCAGACTCTGCATCCAGGTCTTCATGGACCAGTGCAGTTCCTGCATCCAGGTCTTCATGGACCAGTCCAGTTCCTGCATCCAGGTCTTCATGGACCAGTCCAGTTCCTGCATCCAGGTCTTCATGGACCAGTCCAGTTCCTGCACACCAGACTCTGCATCCAGGTCTTCATGGACCAGTCCAGTTCCTGCATCCAGGTCTTCATGGACCAGTCCAGTTCCTGCATCCAGGTCTTCATGGACCAGTCCAGTTCCTGCATCCAGGTCTTCATGGACCAGTGCAGTTCCTGCATCCAGGTCTTCATGGACCTGCTTTGTGCGCTGGTTTCTGCTGTAAACATGTTTATTTCAGCGGTGACGTTGGCTTTTTTAACGTGAACACAGACACACGAAGACAAAACCAGACTGTGAACTTCTGGAATAATAATCAGTCAAGAACAGAGTCAGACTTTATTAATCCCAGTAAAGCAGAAGTTAGATGAAGAGTGAAAGCTGGACGACCTTCACCTTCCTAAACAGTCCTCTTCATCATCCTCATCACATTTACATAAGACAGTGTGTCCGACCGTTAAGGCTCCCTGTTAAACGTTGCCATGACAACAAAGACTCGGCAGCCTGTGCTGAGTCAGTCTGAAACGCAGTGAAAGCGGATGGATGAGAAAAAGCTGGAACTCGGTGCTGTTCACAGACGGAGGCCTCCAGAAAGCGAGAAAAAGTGGTGATTTTATGACAAACGTAACTAAGTCGTTCTGCTGTTGGTCTGTCTGAGGGTTCCCATCACCTGTCGTCATACAGCAAGTGCCACCTTTCCTGGCGGGGGGTTCGTGTTGGTCTCTGGGTCTGATTAATATCTCTGCTGGCTGTGGCCTGTTTTAGTTTTACCCCCAGGAGGGGGACCTGCTCCCCACTGGCTGTGGCTCCTTCCTCGTTCTCCTCAGCGTCGTGTCTGGTTTTATTCCCCCCATTGCTTTTAAGAGGACTTTTTCTGTGGCCTGCAACCTTTTCCTGGACTACTCAACTCCCCCGTTAAGTTCCAGCGGTCCTTATTGGACACCTTCATCCACGCACTGGTAACCAGGAGCTGGTTGGGCTTATACCGCTGATTCTAAAGCTACAACCTGGAAACGGACCTTTCATACGATTTTGACAGTGTTTGCTATGTTGTTTTTCGGTTTTTTGCATGTGTTAACTTTTAAGTTTCAGGTTTGTTTAGTTCCCCCCATTCCCCTTTGGCTCCAGAACAGTCTGCCCCTCTTTGCCTGTTTTTAATAAAACCATGTAAATACCCGTCCATCTGTTCAGGTGCAATTAACAAACCTGTGTTTTACTTACTGGGGTGGAAGTCCCCAGTTGGCGTTGGTGGATTTTAGTAAAGCTTTTAGTGTCTTTGTCCTCACCCATTTCCCCCCTCGCGCATGTACTATACACATATGTATATACACAAGAGCATCATTATACTATGGAATCCATCAGGGTAACATGGCGATTTTTTTTCCTTTTGCATTACCACGTGATACTCTTTGCGTGCGCTGAGGTCCGGTTTGCAGGTCAGCTGGAAGGTGTTCAGCAGCTCTGGAGTAACAGCTGCACAATAGCTGCTGACGCTGTAGGAACAGTAAATGGCAGATTCGACCATTTTGAAAATAATAAATCCACATTGCTGCATCTTTGGGATTGCTGCAACATGCTGCCGTTACAACCTGAACGTGTAGGACAAACCTGGATCCAAAGTTTTCACCAGCCGTCTCTCTGCGTTATCTAAGAACCGAGTCCTTGTCACGGTGAAATATGATTATAATCCCACCGCTTCTTGCTCTTTTTCCTCATATGTAGTCCCGTATCAAGGTCGTTGTTGCTACTCTAAAATGTGTTGTCGGCTATGCTAGCTGCTAGCATTACCACCGCCAGCTGCCACATTTGTAGGCAGTTGTTTGGTCCAGGTCCGATCTTTTACAGCCGAAAAACTTTCGTGGCTCTTTGGGAATTAGTTCCTCCTGGTAAACGTGAGCTTCACTTTGACAGTTCTCACTGGCTTTTCACGCGCTGTGGTGTTTGTGTCCAGCAGTGAAATGGATCCCCGCTGAAACACTTTCCCACTGCGCACGTTCTGGACGTTGTCTGGCATTTCACCGATATATGAAAAATACATATAAACAGCGGTTTTCAGTATGAACCACAGCCCTACCAAATGCTTTACTTTATTCTTGTTAAATTCACGTCTTTACTCCTGTAAAATAACGACTTTATTCTTGTAAACGTAGTTTTTCTTGTTATATTACAACTTTATTCTTAAAGTCTGTAAAAACTTCTGGATTAATGTGGACCTAGTTCTCTGTCGTATGTGCGCATGTACATTTTAATGGTTTGTTTTAGGCACGTTGACACATTTGTGCAGAAGAACCACTCCTCTCGATCTCACTCAGATGCATCTTTTTCGTTTTCCTCTAATTTTACTTTGTGCGAGTTCTCGTGGCGCAGCAAGCATTTGCTTATTCTGAAACTTTTCCCACATATTTTACAGGAATACAGGTTCTTATCTCTGTGAGTTCTCATGTGGGCTGACAGGAAATTATTTTGACTGAAGGATTTTCCGCATGTTTGGCAGGAGTATAGTCTCTCACCCGTGTGAGTTTTCATGTGCAGCAACACGTGATGACTTTGAGCGAAGTGTTTCCCGCATGTCTTACAGGAGTACGGTTTCTCTCCTGTGTGAGTTCTCATGTGACGCATCAAGTTACTGTTTCGATTGAAACTTTTCCCACATGTTCCGCAACAATACGGTTTCTCACCCGTGTGAGTTTTCATGTGGTCCAACAAAAGACAATTGTGACTGAAGCCTCTTCCGCACGTTTTACAGGGATACCGATTGTTGTTTAAATGAGTCCTCTTGTGGTCCAAAAACTCACGTTTAACATGGAAACTTTTCCCACATACTCTGCAAGAAAACAGCTTCTCACCCGTGTGGATTTGTGCGTGTTTCACCAGAAAAGCCTTTCGAATGAAACATTTCCCGCACGTTTTACAGTAATACAGTTTCCTCCCCATGTGACTTCTCATGTGGGACAACAAATGATGACTTTGAATGAAGCGTTTTCCACATGTTTTACAAGAAAACGGCTTCTCGCCTGTGTGAGTTCTCATGTGTCTCAACAAATTAGCATTTCTACTGAAACATTTTCCACATGTTTTACAGGAATACTGTCTCTCACCGATAGTCTTCCGTCTTTTAGATGTTGAAGTGCGAGATTCAGTTCTGTGATGATTTCCTGCCGCGTTACTGTAAAATACGTCTCTGCAACGCGACTCCTTTGGCTGAAAGTCTGGATTTGTAGGTGATTCTGGAGCTTCTAGATGGCCTCCATCCTGACCTTGGCTCTCACCTACAGAAGAGTCTTCAGAGGAGACCATACCACTGTTGGTTTCTGGTAGACTGGGACCACATTCCTCGTGGGACAGAGGTACCATAAAGGTATCTGGCACCTGTTTTCCCTTCTGACCAATGCAGAGTTCCTCCTGTTCCTGTTTTATCTGGGGGGGATCTAGCTTTGGTTGGTCCCAGCCGGAGCTCCTCTCCGGGGGACAGAGCTGCTGCTCAGTCACAATCTCCTCCTCCTCCTTGAGGACATGTTGCTGTGGGACATCTAGAAGGACACGAGGAAAAGGTCAGAGGTGCATTTTCATTTCTTGGAAAAAAAATTTTTTTCAAAACCTAAAAGAAATTTTTTTTTCATTCCTGGAAAAAAATCTGAATCTGTGATTAAAGTAAAAAATGCCAACCTAAATCTCAGATTCTTTTTTTGAAAAATGGAAAAAAGAAAAAAATCCCAATTTTTTTGAGGTTTCAGGAAAAAAGTCAGAATTCCACCTTTTCCAAAAACCCAAATTAGGGAGAATTTTTTTGGGGGGGAAAAAGTTGGTATTTTTTCAAAAGCTGAAAAAAGTTTTTTTTTTCCCATTTCTGGAAAAAGTCAGAATTTGAGATTAAAATCAGAATTTTTACTTTAATCTCACATTCTTTTTTTTTTTTTTTTTCTAAAATGAGAAAAGAGATCCTCTGCACTTTCAGGTTTCAGAAAGAAGTCAAAATTAGTAGTTCGTGTTCATGTTCCTGATCTGAGCTGTGGGGATTGATCCGACCTGCGCCGACCGAGCAGAAATTTGGACCGGCTCTGCAATTTGGGCGCAACGCAACGCAGAGGCCGAACGTCAACGGAGCTGCTCGGAGCCGCACGGAGTCGCACGGAGCCGCACGGAGCCGCACGGAGCCGCATGGAGCCGCACGGAGCCGCTCGGAGCCGCACGGAGCTGCAAGGAGCCGCTCGGAGCCGCACGGAGCCGTACGGAGCTGCAAGGAGCCGCTCGGAGCCGCACGGAGCTGCACGGAGCCGCTCGGAGCTGCAAGGAGCCGCACGGAGCCGCACGGAGCCGCACGGAGCCGCACGGAGCTGCTTGGAGCTGCAAGGAGCCGCACAGAGCTGCACGGAGCCGTACGGAGCTGCAAGGAGCCGCTCGGAGCCGCACGGAGCCGCACGGAGCCGCACGGAGCCGCACGGAGCCGTACGGAGCTGCAAGGAGCCGCACGGAGCCGCATGGAGCTGCAAGGAGCCGCACGGAGCCGCATGGAGCCGCACGGAGCTGCAAGGAGCCGTACGGGTGGTAGACGGAGCTGCACGGACCTGCTTGGAGCTGCAAGGAGCTGCACGGAGCCGTACGGAGCTGCTCGGAGCCGTACAGAGCTGCAAGGAGCCGCACGGAGCTGCACGGAGCCGCACGGAGCCGCTTGGAGCTGCAAGGAGCTGCACGGAGCCGTACGGAGCTGCACGGAGCCGCACGGAGCCGTACGGAGCTGCACGGAGCTGCACGGAGCCGCACGGAGCTGCACGGAGCCGCATGGAGCCGCACGGAGCTGCACGGAGCCGCACGGAGCTGCATGGAGCCGCAAGGAGCCGCACGGAGCTGCAAGGAGCTGCACGGAGCCGCACGGAGCCGTACGGAGCTGCTCGGAGCCGCACGGAGCCGCAAGGAGCTGCACGGAGCCGCTCGGAGCCGTACGGAGCTGCACGGAGCCGTACGGAGCTGCAGGGCGTACGGGCTGCACGGAGCCGTACGGAGCTGCATGGAGTCGCACGGAGCTGCAAGGAGCCGCACGGAGCTGCACGGAGCCGCACGGAGCTGCACGGAGCCGTACGGAGCTGCATGGAGTCGCACGGAGCCGCACGGAGCCGCATGGAGCTGCAAGGAGCCGCACGGAGCCGCATGGAGCCGCACGGAGCTGCACGGAGCCGTACGGAGCTGCACGGAGCCGCATGGAGCCGCACGGAGCCGCATGGAGCTGCATGGAGCCGCACGGAGCTGCAAGGAGCCGCACGGAGCCGCAAGGAGCCGCACGGAGCCGCTCGGAGCACGTGGACTGCAGGTCACTGAATAGCAGCGACGTGTTTGCTGCGCCGTGCAGAACGGAGGATGGGGAATCTGACTCGCGCTGTCAGAGGCGCTGCACGTCTCCCACCTCCTTAAAGGGCCGGCGCTGTGAATCAGCATGTCTGAGGAGTGAGACATAACTGGACAAACAGTCAACGACGCTTTCCTCTCCTACGTGTCCCGTCCAGCATCGTAGCAGCAGGAACATCGTCTGGCTGCTTCGCTGTTTGAACAGAAAAGTCAACGTTTTAGAAAAGCCGTGATAATCTGGCGGGTCAGATATTATTGGTGGGGGCTGATTTTGGCCCTCGGGCCGCCGATCACCGTCCCCTGCTGTAAAAGTTACGCTGCGTCTTGAACGTGTCATTTCAGCGTGTGGACAGTTTTCCTGACATGTCGGTAACGTCACCGTTACCGTGTAATCCAGCGTTTCTCCATCCAGCCATGTCCGAACGTCTCATGCTGCCTTCATGTGCTGTCGTATTTATGGTAAATACCAAAGTTCAACATCAAAACTGCACTTGAACACCCACGCAGGTCCGAACTTCTACAGGAAAGCTGGAATATTTTTATCATACCCGAGTTACCGAGATGCGGTAAACTTTACTTTCACCGAAAACCGAAACAAAAACGTTGCATCATGTTTGAAGTTCTCTGCTGCTGGTATCTGGTTAGTTTGTAGTCTGTGATGTACGGAGCTTAAATTCCACATTTAAAGTTCGTTTTGCTTTTGAAAATAAAGTTTAGTTTATTTCATCAGAACAGAAGCTAACCTGCTAGCTAGTCAGTCAAAGACAACCTCCAATTAATTTCACTTGAACACAACACACTGGTAATTTCCCATTGTTCCCATACCACATGAAGGCAGCATTTCTCTCCTGGTTGTCATGGATACACGACTGTGATTGGTCACCTGTTACTAGCCCCGCCCCTTTTCCATCAACCTGCTCCAGCATCACGTTTGAGTGGAAGTCAGACTGAACACGAGTTCAGTTTAACGTCACTTTCTGTCTTTGTGAGGAAACAGAGACGATGTGTGTCTCCTACCTGCTGTGTGGACGTGTCCCTGCGGTGTCCAGCTGACGTCCATCAGCTGATGATGATGATGGCTCTGGTCCTCGTGCTCTTCATCGTCTTCCTCATTCATTCCCAGCATGAAGGGATCCGTCTGCGGCTGCAGGACCAGCTGCTCTCCTTCCTCCTCCTCCAGACTGGACCTCCTGTCCAGGTCCCGGAGCTGCTCCTCCTCCTCTTCCTCCTCCTCCTCCTCCTCTTCCTCCTTGCAGACATGCTGCTGTGGGAGTTCTGGATGCTCAAAAGCAACAAAAGATTTCCTGAAGTCATGATAGAAAAATACACATCTGAGACATGAAAGTCTGTTCAGGAACCGCTGGAGGCCCCGTTCACGTTTCCATGACAACCGCATGTCAACATGTCTGAATGTTACAGGCTGTGTGCGTGTGTGCGCGCGTGCTAGGAAAAACATCCTGATTCTGAATTAAGCTGGGCTGCCGTCTCCATGACAACCAGTCCTGACCCAGGACGAGGTGGAGACCAGAGTGAAACGTCCATGATGAGACTTACTGCAGGTAAATGCGAGTAAAGCTGCAGGACTCTGCGGTCACGTGACCGCTGCAGTAAAACTGCTTCTTAGTTTAAAATCCGGAAATGAAGCTCAGACTGGTCACGCGCAGACTTTCATACCTGTTCTGATCAACTTTATCTGAGGTCTCCAGGTGATATCCAGCAGTCTGCGCTGACGATCGATCTCTTCCTCGTACTGGACGATGGTTTTCTGGAACTCTCTGAATATTTCTTCTGCAGCAGCTGTTAGTCGCTCGCTGATAAACTCTCTCAGATGATGAACTGAAGACATTGTTGCTGAAACACCATCATATTCAGCTGAGAGACCAAACACAACCGTCTTCCCGCTGCTAGCAAGGATGCTAGCGGCGTGGTGGTGTCACACTATTCCGTTCCGGTGGAGAACGAGGCTTAACGAGGGTTGTGTTCCGCCTTTTACGTCTAAAAACTTGATGCTTGAAGAGCAGCTCTCAGCTCTACCCCCCCCCCCCCCCCCCCTCATATTTCCGTTTGTCCAGAACCTCCTCTGATCAGAGAAATTCAGCAGCTTCGTTCCAGTTAAAGATTTCACCAGAAAATCTGTTTCCTGGTGAAAGAGACGTTTCTACTGTCTGATCATTCCTCCTGTTTCACCGCAGATCCTGGCCTCTGTCTCCCTCTAGTGCTGATTAATGGTAGGAATAATAATAATAATTATGATAATATAAATAAATAATGATAATAATGTAAATAATAATATTAATAATAATGATAATAATATAAATAATAATAATAATAATGATAATAATATAAATAATAATGATAATAATAATAAAAATTTTTATAATAATAATAAATAGTAATAGTTTCTATTCATAATACCCAGAATGAGTTGATAATAATATAAATAATAATAATTAATAATTGTTTATGCTTGTAATGTTTTTAATCATAATAATCTCTCTAATAATTTCTCTGATTTTAATTTTAATATAATTCATAATGTTCGTTTCCGTGATAGTACTTTGCTAATAAGGCTGATGATAAGTAATAGAAGTAAAGTTGGCTTGGTTTGATATACAATAATGATGATGATAATAATAATTATAATAATAATATATTATAATGATAAAAAAAGTATTACTATCCTTATTATTCAATAATAGTTGTTACTTATAAATTCGGGGGGGTATGGATTGCTAAATAGTGGCAGCTTGTCATGGGCCTTTTTAAGATTTACCCTCTCTCAAGTCTTTTACCCGATTTTATGTCTCTCCTAGTCTTAACCCTGTTTCGGACCCCTGAGCAGAGTCCTGCTAACGTATGAAAATAATATAAATAGCCATTATTTATCTAAAAAGAACAGTACAAATAGATTTCTGTGTTAAAAATAATGAGCGTAATGATCATTCTTACTATACGGTGTCATAATCAGACAAACACATTAACTCTAACGTATTTGTGACATTAACTGTCTTGTGATGATGCTGCCTCCGAGCTACCGCTGTTAGCTAAACACCGTTAATAAAGTTGGTTATACAGTTTAAATCGCTTCACCCGCTTAGTGGCAGACGTCGTTGTGTGTTTCTGCTAAATCCGATGGATCGTCCACGATGATGTGAGGCAGGTCTAAAAAAAAACGTGTAAAATGCCATTTTGTCCGGATGTAATGTGACGGTTCTGAACTGTCACATTACATCTGCACTATTACACTGAATTATCTTGTTTGCTCATTAATAACAATCTTAACTCACCTAAATACTTTGAAAAGCCTTTCGTGCACGTAGTACATTGACATTGACAGAGCTACACTGCCCTCTGGTGGCCACAACATGTACAACTCTAAGTTGATGCCAATACAAATTTAATTGGTTCAATTATTTTTAATAAATCTTAGAATATATTCGAACTTCGTTATGAAAAAGCAAACGAACTTCGAATTTGATTTCTGAGCAAAAGTCAAAACCCGAGTGCTGGAAGTCTGCACCTGTGGAGTTCACAAGCGCAGACTTCGCCTACTTGTCGGATTGAGACAACGCAAACTTGTGACATCACCACCAACGGTGCAGCAGTGAGCAGGACTGTCACCATGAAAATGATATTGTATCATTCTACAGTTTATTTATTATTGTGATGTAGTAAACAAAAACATTAAAATAGCTGCTCCAAAACAATTATGCTGAGCGGATGTTTTTTCCCCAACGTGTAAATTATATTTCTTTCCAAACATAAGCACATTAATGCAAACGGACAATCAGGTCATAATTATATGATCAGAAACAGCTGAGAGAGGAAAGCGGGAGGAAGAGGAGGAGGAAGAGCTGCAGATAAAAGACCGAGAACAGTAAAGAACGGAAATGATCGCTAAGGTTTGGCTGTTGGAGGCGGAGGAGGGAAGAGGCTGCCAAACGCCACACGTGTGCAGGTGCATGCTGGGTAAAATGGGCAGAGGAAGTTTTCATCCGGGGATTTCCAGTGAACTTGCCGAGAAGCGAACTTTTTAATGGAACATGACTTGGACCGCAGATGACGTTTCACGAGTCCACAAGTACACAGAAAGTACACAAAAGTGTGCTCTTATTGGAGCAAATGAACTCCGTAGAATGATAGAACTCCGTAGAATGATGGAACTACGTAGAATGATGGAACTACGTAGAATGATGGAACTACGTAGAATGATAGAACTACGTAGAATGATAGAACTACGTAGAATGATGGAACTACGTAGAATGATGGAACTACGTAGAATGATGGAACTACGTAGAATGATGGAACTACGTAGAATGATGGAACTACGTAGAATGATGGAACTACGTAGAATGATAGAACTACGTAGAATGATGGAACTACGTAGAATGATGGAACTACGTAGAATGATGGAACTACGTAGAATGATGGAACTACGTAGAATGATGGAACTCCGTAGAATGATGGAACTACGTAGAATGATGGAACTACGTAGAATGATAGAACTACGTAGAATGATGGAACTACGTAGAATGATGGAACTCCGTAGAATGATGGAACTCCGTAGAATGATGGAACTACGTAGAATGATGGAACTACGTAGAATGATGGAACTACGTAGAATGATAGAACTACATAGAATGATAGAACTACGTAGAATGATAGAACTACGTAGAATGATGGAACTACGTAGAATTACGGAACTACGTAGAATGATGTAGAATGATGGAACTACGTAGAATGATGGAACTACGTAGAATGATGGAACTACGTAGAATGATAGAACTACGTAGAATGATGGAACTACGTAGAATGATGGAACTACGTAGAATGATGGAACTACGTAGAATGATGGAACTACGTAGAATGATGGAACTACGTAGAATGATAGAACTACATAGAATGATAGAACTACGTAGAATGATAGAACTACGTAGAATGATAGAACTACGTAGAATGATGTAGAATGATGGAACTACGTAGAATGATAGAACTACGTAGAATGATGGAACTACGTAGAATGATGGAACTACGTAGAATGATGGAACTACGTAGAATGATAGAACTACGTAGAATGATAGAACTACGTAGAATGATAGAACTACGTAGAATGATGTAGAATGATGGAACTACGTAGAATGATAGAACTACGTAGAATGATGGAACTACGTAGAATGATGGAACTACGTAGAATGATGGAACTACGTAGAATGATGGAACTACGTAGAATGATAGAACTACGTAGAATGATAGAACTACGTAGAATGATAGAACTACATAGAATGATGGAACTACATAGAATGATAAGCTGCTGTCTGATTCAACCGTTTCTGAACAGAGAGACAAAGCTGACAGACCATAAACAGGAACTTTATCTCCTTCTGACATTCACATGACCTCATCAGAGCACAACAGATCAGATCAGACCCCCAATCCCCGGAAAAGGGACATTTGATGTCATGGCACCTTGAACAAGAAAAATAAAGCCGTTTATTGGTGATTACTCACTTGCATATTTAGTATAATGTTAATTAAAAACATAAAACAGCAAAGCTGATCGGTATTTTTTTATTTGTCATCAAAACACAGATTTATACACAGAATTTAAAACAATGATCTGATGGTTTCATCAGGTTTTCTTTACATTTTGGTGAATGAGTGCACGTTTGGTCATAGACTGATAGTAACAGCACAGGCTGGTGGTGCACGTGCACCTGCTAGTGTCACTGCCATTGGTTGGACATTTGAGGCTGTGTGTGTGTGTGTGTGTGTGTGTGTGTGTGTGTGTGTGGGGGGGGGGGGGGGGGGGGGTCAACATTTCCACAGATGTGAGGTTGAAAACAGCTGATGGAGGTGATGAAACAATACAAACGCAAACACACGCAGCACTTAAATACACGGACATCACCGCGTGTGAAACCCAATCCTGCCATGGACGGAGTTTGTTGTAAATGTATGATCACTGGGTGGACACGGTACACCCCCCGCCACCCCACCCATGCACACAGCTTCTCATGGAGCATGCAGGGCTTCAAGCAAATTAAAATCCTGAGCCTGAACTTTTTTCGGACAAGTGGGGCTGTTTATAGAGTTTTTCGCATTTACATAGAATTAGGCCAAAAGTAGAGGCGAATTCTGTGACCAGGGTCTAAATGTTGCTGCGAGATGCCTTTCTGCATGATGTCTTTACCCCCCCCCCAGTCCAACTCATGTGTCCAGTGTGAAGGCCCTTCGGATAGAACGAGGTTTTCGCTGGGCACAGTCGGCAGCGAGTGTGTTGGCCACGCGTTGCTAAGCGACAGACCAGGAAGTGTTTTCTCCCCGGTGCGTTTCGTTGTGAAAGATGTAGCTCTCATCGTCGTATCACAGAGATTTTCTCCGTAGGAGGAGATCAGCAGCACATAAAAGAGTGGGGGTCCACCTGATCCTGAAGGCAGGACTTATGGGGGGGGGGGGGTACCGGCTCGTCCAGGAGCTGCATTCTTTCACACCGACCGCTTCCAGGTTTACTTCAGGCTGACCAAGGACCACTTCTTTTTTCTGAACTGGCCTCTCCTATTGGACCCGCCTGGATGTCGTCACGGCGGTACCGCGGCGGCGTGCACCCACCTCGCGCACCACTGAGCTCTGCGGCACGGCGGAAGACGCTGCCGTCACGGTAACACGTCCACAATGAAAGGACGTGCAGGCGGCAAACCCAATCTGAAGGGCCCTTTATGGATCACGTCCACGTCTCTTTCAGCTGGAATCAGGAATCGGTCATGTGACGCCGCTGTCTGCTCTGCTTAGAAGACTACATTACATCATCCGAGGAATTTAAAATCCACACTCAGCCTCCATCTCCCAGCATTTTGTAACAGCACTGATCTTTAGTTTAACTAATACTTTGTCTGTAGCGGAGCTTTTCCACTGCACACATTCGTAACCTTCCACGCGGCACGCTTTGTGTTCTGGGAAAACCCGTTTGGAGCCGTTACGATTTTTTGCACCCGTTTCAGAGCAAACTCTGACCGTGCTGAACAAAATGTGACGTACACGACGGCTCTCCACTGATTGGTCAAAGAAAACTGTCGTCATCTGTGTTTCGCCTCCTCTAAAACATCTGGCTCTGTTTTCGGTGACTACAGCCACAGAGAAAACAGCAGTGACACCTCCATGTCATCAACGCCTCCATTGTTGCATGAGGAAAATCATTTTTAGGCTTTAAATAGCTGCGAGCTCAGTACAGCAGATGTTATTACATTTTTTTAAACTGAAAAAAGTCTCAATATTCTAATTAATTTAGACCTTCTGCTAGCAGTTTTAATAAATATTCCATGTATTCCTGAACAAACAACAGCTGCACTTTCTGATAAACGGACCCAGCAAACTGTGATGTTTACAGTTTGGTCCCAGTTTAACGTCATCGTGGCAGTTACAGTTTATGGAAACTGTCCAGTAAACGTCTCATTCTTCTCCTAAATACATTCAGCATCATCTGATGGAGTTACATAACTTAACTCATTGACTGCCAGACCTTTTCCGAGCAGAGCTCCATATTGCCAGGATTTTTAAGCATTTTCACTGATTTTGGGAGATCCACAGAATATTGTGTACTATGCCAATACAAACACTGAATGTACCAAAGGAAAGCTTAGACTCTCTTCTTTTATCAGAAAAAAACCATTTGTTTCTAGCTTTTTTCCGTTCTTTAGTAATCTGCAGTAGAACATGGCTTTGTTGCAGCGAAAATGCCTGTTTCTGACCAAAAAGCAGAGAAAACGAGCTTTGAATGCGGAAGTCCGCTTCAAGTGGAAAAGTGTCTTTGATGCCAACATTTTCTTACTTTAGTGACACCATCATCTGAACAGCTGTTTACTTCTATGAAACAACAAATACAACACTGAGAAGAGTTTTGGAGGCAAAATAATTATTTACTAGTTAAATAAGCCACAACAAGTTTGTTTCACAACATAATATTTGACAGAAACAGAGCAGAAACGTCTCCCTACTCCTCCCTCCCTCCTTCCCTCTACCGCAGCTTAGGTGTGCACGCACCCCCCTCAGGAAACAACCGCGTGCTGTCGACTTACTTTCACTTTCAGCTGCCGCACTTCGCTGCTGTATTTCCATCGTGTCTTCGATCGATCGTGTCTGTCTGTCACCGATCACTTTTTCCACAAACTTTCCTCCTTCATCCACCTTCTAAACTGCTTCGATTACGACCGGTCGCCATGTTCTCTCACCCTCGCAGCAGAATCCAGCGCACTTCTTGGGCTAACAGCCGTTAGCGACCACTAACACAGGAAGCATCATGGAAGCGCATCACTTCCTGGTAGGTTTTTTTAAAGCTTGTCTGACACCGCCATCTGCTGGATTAGATGAAAACTACCAGAAAAATTATGATCAGCCTTTGGTTCTATCTGAAAGCTCCGCCAGAGATTAAAACAGCTCCCCTGATTAAAACCCTTAATTAACGTGGAAACGCGTGATTGGCAGTTAACGTTCAGATTTGAATTAACGTGGAAACACGTGAATGGCAGCCAGTGAGTTAAGTACAAACTAAAGATATCAACAAGCTCACATTTATGCCGCAATGGCGCTAAGCTCATTGCTAACATGGTAATATCAAGCTTTCATATTACAGCGACTCACCTGTTCAGGTGTGTTTGAGGTGGATGTGGAGAATCCAGCGTCGGATTTGATACCACAGACGATGCAGCTTGCTGCTCTCATGATTGTCCCTTTTATTCAGATTTTAATTTTTAATGTCCAAAGTCAAAGCGATGCAGCGGCACCAGACGTGCTTACGTGCTGCTGTTGTTGACTGTGTGTGCAGGGGGGGGGGGGGGGGGACGTCTGTGTGATGTCTCGGGGGATGACAGCTGTCAACACGGACAGCAGGCGCGAGATCAGACAGAGATCATGACAAAATAAGCTATGTTAAAAAAAAGGAGACCAGCCTCGGTGGCGAGAACAAAGTTTTCATGTTTCCCAGAATATCTAACAAGCTGTACTCAAATGGATCTTTTTTCCATGAAACTTTCTAACATTGAACTGATCTTACTTTGAGTAAGTTCTCATGTGATACAAGTATTTGCTTATTTTGAAAACTTCTTTCCCACGTTTAGCAAGAACACCATTCTACGCCCTGTGAGTTCTGATGTGGGCCGACAAAATATTATTTCGACTGAAGCGTTTCCCACATATTTTACAGGGATATGGTTTCTCACCTGTGTGAGTTCTCATATGGACTGACAGTCTATCATTTCGACTGAAGCATTTCCCACATATTTTACAGGAAAATGGTTTCTCACCTGTGTGAGTTCTAATGTGGACTGACAATTGATCATTTCGACTGAAGCATTTCCCACATGTCTTACAGGGATATGGTTTCTCACCTGTGTGAGTTCTAATGTGGACAGACAATTGATCATTCCGACTGAAGCATTTCCCACATGTTTTACAGGAATATGGTTTCTCACCCGTGTGAGTTCTCATGTGAAGAAACAGATAATAATTTTGACTGAAGCCTTTCCCACATGTTTTACAAGAATATGGTTTCTCACCTGTGTGAGTTCTCATGTGAAGCATCATATGGTGATTTTGACTGAAGTTTTTACCACGTGTTACAAGAATACGGTTTCTCACCCGTGTGAGTTCTCATGTGGGCCAACAGAACATTATTTCGACTGAAGCCTTTTCCACACATTTTACAGGTATATGGTTTCTCACCTGTATGATTTCTCATATGGGCTAACATTACATTATTCCGACTGAAGCCTTTCCCACACATTTGACAGGAATATGGCTTCACATCCATGTGAGTTTTCATGTGGGCCAACATTACATAATTTTGATTGAAGCCTTTCCCACATGTTTTACAAGAATATGGTTTCTCACCTGTGTGAGTTCTCATGTGAAGCAACATATGGTGATTTTGACTGAAGCGTTTTCCACATGTTTTACAAGAGTACGGTTTCTCACCTGTGTGAGTTCTCATGTGGGCCAACAGAACATTATTTCGACTGAAACATTTCCCACATATTTTACAGGGATATGGTTTCTCACCTGTGTGAGTTCTCATGTGAAGCGACACATGGTAATTTTGACTGAAGCATTTCCCACATATTTTACAGGAATATGGTTTCTCACCTGTGTGCGTTCTCATGTGGACCAGCATATGATCACTTGACTGAAACATTTTTCCGCATATTTTACAAGAATGCTTCGTCTCACCAGCCATCCGTCCTTTAGATGTTGACGAGTGAGACACAATTCTATGATGATTTTTCTTTGAGGACTTTTCACCACTGTTAACATCATGATTTCCTGAAAGAGAAGTGTTTTCTGCAATGTTACTGTGAAATATGTCACTGTTGGCTTCTGGTTGACTGGGACCACATTCCTCATGGGACTGAGGTACTACAAGGGTATCTGGCTCCTGCTTTCCTTTCTGACTAATGCAGAGTTCCTCCTGTTCATTTTTAATGTGGGAGGATCTGGCTTTGCCTGGTCCCAGCAGGAGCTCTTCTCCTGGGTGCCAGAAGCTGCTGGTCATTCACAATCTCCTCCTCTTCCTTGAAGACATGTTGCTGTGGAAGATCTAGAAGGACACCAGGAAAAGGTCAGAGATGAGTCTTAATTTCTGGGGGGAAAAAGAAGTCAGAATTCTGACTTTTGGTTTTATGCTAAAATCTGATTTTTCATATCAAAGCAGTTTGGAATTAATCATTCCAAATTAAATAATTCTGAATTAAATTATTCTCGTTTGTGTTTACATGGAAATAATCATTCTGAATTAAGGTTTACATGGAAAACACATTCATGTAATTCTGCTTTAGATCTGGGCGTTAGGAAGAGTTCTGGTTAGACGGGGGGGGGGGGGTGGGTGTGACGTATTTAAGTCCAGAATTTACTGGAAACTACGCCATTTAGCAGTTTTTTATACATTAAACCGTACTACATTTTACTTCTGTGAACACTTAAGCGTTCACGAAACTACGGAAGCCTCGGCGTTCAGAGCCTACTCTGCCGATAATACAAGCGTAGAAGAAGAAATTCGCTGTTTACATTGTGCTAAGAGCGACAGAGCTGCAGACAAACCGGGACAAACACAAGAGGGTCCAAGAGGGGTTGATATTGATTTAAAACAAAGAAAGAAGAAAGAGAACGCGCGGTCTCGCCTGCTGCAGCTTCTGTAGTTTTGTAAATGTGGATCGGCGTGCTCGCAGGAGATGCGATGTGAAGTACTGATGTAGTACTGATGTAGTACTGTTTAGGCTCTAAAAATCTACTAAATGACGTCGTTTCCAGTAAATTCTGGACGCTACCCACTCAGGACACTTGGATTTACATTGGAGGAGCAGTATGGAGGAATATTGACACGTTTTTGTGGACTTTTATGGACCTGGTTCTCTCCCGTTTTGGTCCTACCATGCTGGTTCACTCCTGATCGGGTTCTATCTCCCGGGGTCTTGGTCCTACGACGAAGGTTCCTCCTGATCGGGTTCTATCTCCCCGGGTTATTGGTCAAAAGATGCTGGCTCACTCCTGATCAGGTTCTATCTCCCCGGGGACGTGGTCCTAAGATGCTGGTTCACTCCTGGTCGGGTGCTATCTCCCCGGGTTCTTGGTCCTACGACCCGCTGGTTCACTCCTGATCGGGTTCTATCTCCCCGGGTTCTTGGTCCTACGATGCGGGCTCACTCCTGATCGGGTTCTTCTCCCCTGGTTCTTGGTCCTACGACACTGGTTCGTTCCTGATCGGTTCTATCTCCCCGGGTTCTTGGTCCTACGGCTGGTTCACTCCTGATCGGGTTCTATCTCCCCGGGTTCTTGGTCCTACGACGCTGGTTCACTCTGATCGGGTTCTATCTCCCGGGTTCTTGGTCCTACGACGCTGGTTCACTCCTGATCGGGTTCTATCTTCCCTGGTTCTTGGTCCTACGACGCTGGTTCACTTCTGATCGGGTTCTATCTCCCCGGGTTCTTGGTCCTACGACGCTGGTTCACTTCTGATCGGGTTCTATCTCCCCGGGTTCTTGGTCCCCGCGCTGGTTCACTCCTGATCTGGTTCTTCTCCCGGTTCTTGGTCCTCGACGCCGGTTCACTTCTGTCGGTTCTGTCTCCCGGGTCTTGGCCTACGACGCTGGTTCACCCTGTCGGGTTCTCTCCCGGGTCTTGGTCCTGACGCTGGTTCGCTCCTCACGATCGGGTTCTATCTCCCCGGGTTCTTGGTCCTACGACGCTGGTTCACTTCTGATCGGGTTCTATCTCCCCCGGGTTCTTGGTCCTACAACGCTGGCTCACTTCTGATCGGGTTCCTATCTCCCCGGGTTCTTCGTCCTACGATGCCGGTTCACTCCTGATCGGGTTCTATCTCCCCGGGTTCTTCGTCCTACAATGCCGGCTCACTTCTGATAGGGTTCTATCTCCCCGGGTTCTTGGTCCTACGACGCTGGTTCACTTCTGATCGGGTTCTATCTCCCCGGGTTCTTCGTCCTACGATGCCGGTTCACTTCTGATCGGGTTCTATCTCCCCGGGTTCTTCGTCCTACGATGCTGGTTCACTTCTGATCGGGTTCTATCTCCCCGGGTTCTTCGTCCTACGACGCTGGCTCACTCCTGATCGGGTTCTATCTCCCCGGGTTCTTCGTCCTACGACGCTGGCTCACTCCTGATCGGGTTCTATCTCCCCGGGTTCTTTGTCCTACGATGCTGGCTCACTTCTGATCGGGTTCTATCTCCCCGGGTTCTTTGTCCTACGATGCTGGTTCACTCCTGATCGGGTTCTATCTCCCGGGTTCTTGGTCCTAACAGGCCCAGTTGGAGCCCCCTGCAGCAAGCTGGAACATTCAGGAACTGATGTCAGAAACATCTATGGTGTCCGTGCACGTTGGTTTTTAAAAGGCGGAAGAACGGAATAAATAATCTGAATTAGAGCTGAACGCATTTATAACATTTGCGATTAAATTCCGATTTTAATTTGTGTAACTTTTAATCGTGTCATCATCCTCCCCGGGCCCCTCGTTGCAGTGGGAAACTAACATCAACCCATCCGCCCTGCTTTCAAACCAGTGGCACCGTGGGGCTCCTGCCTCGTATAATTATACGTATTTATGCATGCTTCGTGTTACAGGGTGAGGAAACGCCCACTTTTACCCGGTTACATCGTCCCTTTGAGAGGTAGAAAAATCACCGGGTTTTTCAAAATCACCTGTGAAGGAGCCGCAGCTCAGAGAAGACGCTTTCAGAGTTACCTGGTGATGACGTCACCTGCGTCTGTCGCAGTCCGACAGGGATTTCCGACAGCCGGTGAACGCACCGAAACACGTGGTTCGTGTGAAATGACGGAGCGTGTGCCAAATCCTTCGTGGTTTCCCCATGAAGGGAGCGAAGCAGTTCAGACTCCGGGGGAGGTTCTTCATGATCCGACTGACGGCTTTGATGGTTTGGAGAAGAAAATGCAGAAACATGAAAGTGAAAAAAAAAAGTCTCATTTTCATCCTGCACCGGTGCATGATGGGAAACAGCAGCTGTTCCGCATAAACTGGCTTTGTTTTTGCTTATCTGGGGTTTGTATGTTTATAACATGATTATATTCTGAGGAGAAAAACACCAGCAGGAAGCAGGGCTGATATATACCGGTATGACGAGGTCGATATGATATTTACATGAGAGAGATATGATATCTACATATACCGTAATATCGGTATTAGCTGTGCAGATGCTTTGGTTTTATTTTCTGGTAATGACCCGGCTGCACCTGAAACGCGGTGATTGTGCTCTGAAACCTACAGTCTGTGTTCCTACACTGGTCCATGTCTGGATACTAGCGGATATCAGCCAGCATTGGATATCAACTTATATATCGGATATATGCTGCGTTCTATTTTCATCGGAACTGGGAAGTGGGAACTGGGGGGGTGACGTCACACCCGACCAACTTGCGTTCCAGCTCACTGGTCGGAAAACCAGTTAGCAGCCTAGCAAAACAACGTGTTTGCTAAGGCTATTGTTATTAGCCGTTGTTGGCACAGCTGGTGTTGTAGTTCACATATACGACATGAAAAATGTGAATTTCACTACAGCAGCTTCCCCGTACATCTGTATAAACCAAAACTACGTGTACGACTGATTTATGCAACAAAATATAAGTAAGAAGTGTAAATAAACGTAACATTACAGAAGCTTCTAAAACTGCTAACACAGGGCGGCCATCTTTAAAGCTGCGAGAGTTGTCCGACTTTCCGAGTGGGAAATCCGACTTCAGGGGGTCGTTCCAGTTGAAACTTCCTACTCGGAAATGGGAATTTCCGACTGCCGAGTTCAAATGGAACGCAGCAATAGATATGTTTTTTTTCAGACCCCAACATCAGTATCGGCATCTGCCCCAAAAATCCCACGTTGGTTGGGCTCTCGTTTAGATACTAAAAAACAGGTGCTTGATATTTAATGAAACATTCAGACAAATTAGGATTAAAATATATCGTATATTGTCATCTAAAAATATCATGATACATTTGGTCCATATCGCCCAGTCGCAGCAGAAACACACTTGGTCAGAATTTAAAGTGGACTGAACGCTGCAGCATTTTCTCCAAACTTTTGGTCCTGAACTTCATGAGACTTTTTTACTCCAAGTTCTTCCTTCTGGAAGGATTCATGGGAGTTTTCGTGTTTTTGTTACGCTGAACTGAACTTCCCTGAATTTCATTAAGGAAATACGGCATGAAACATGAGGAAATGCGTTAAATCACAATTTTAATATTGGTGGAAAAAAACAAATAAAAATCGCGATTAGATTTTCTCCCCAAATCGTTGGGCTGTGATAGGAATCATGCGGCCTGTGTCCTCCGCTGACTCCGTTCTGTCTGGAGACCGCCCAGTCGTCTGATCCGGTCCACTGATCCGGTCCTCTGATCCGGTCCACTGATCCGGTCCACTGATCCGGTCCCCTGATCCGGGCCTCTGATCCGGTCCCCTGATCCGGGCCTCTGATCCGGTCCACTGATCCGGTCCACTGATCCGGTCCCCTGATCCGGTCCTCTGATCCGGGCCTCGTATCCGGTCCTCGTATCCGGTCCTCTGATCCGGGCCTCTGATCCGGTCCTCGTATCCGGTCCCCTGATCCGGTCCCCTGATCCCGTCCTCTGATCCCATCCTCTGATCCGGTCCCCTGATCCCGTCCTCTGATCCCGTCCTCTGATCCGGTCCCCTGATCCGGTCCCCTGATCCCGTCCTCTGATCCCGTCCTCTGATCCCGTCCCCTGATCCCGTCCCCTGATCCCGTCCCCTGATCCCGTCCCCTGATCCCGTCCTCTGATCCGGTCCCCTGATCCCGTCCTCTGATCCGGTCCTCTGATCCGGTCCTCTGATCCGGTCCTCTGATCCGGTCCTCTGATCCGGCCCTCTGATCCGGTCCTCTGATCCGGCCCTCTGATCCGGTCCTTTGATCCGGCCCTCTGATCCGGTCCACTGATCCGGCCCTCTGATCCGGCCCTCTGATCCGGTCCTCTGATCCGGTCCTCTGATCCGGCCCTCTGATCCGGTCCTCTGATCCGGCCCTCTGATCCGGCCCTCTGATCCGGTCCACTGATCCGGCCCTCTGATCCGGTCCCTCTGATCCGGCCCTCTGATCCGTCCTCTGATCCGGCCCTCTGATCCGGTCCACTGATCCGCCCTCTGATCCGGTCCTCTGATCCGCCCTCTGATCCGGCCCTCTGATCCGGTCCTCTGATCCGGCCCTCTGATCCGGTCCCCTGATCCGCCCTCTGATCCGCCCTCTGATCCGGTCCTCTGATCCGGTCCTCTGATCCGGGTCCTCTGATCCGGTCCCTGATCCGGTCCTCTGATCCGGCCCTCTGATCCGGTCCTCTGATCCGGCCCTCTGATCCGGTCCCCTGATCCGGTCCTCTGATCCGGCCCTCTGATCTGGCCCTCTGATCCGGTCCTCTGATCTGGTCCTGATCCGGTTCTCTGATCCGGTCCCCTGATCCGGTCCCCTGATCCGGTCCTCTGATCCGGTCCTCTGATCCGGTCCTCTGATCCGGTCCTCTGACCTGGTCCTCTGACCTGGTCCTCTGACCCGGTCCTCGTATCCGGTCCCCTGATCCGGTCCTCTGATCCGGTCCTCTGATCCGGTCCTCTGATCCGGTCCCCATATCCGGTCCTCTGATCCGGTCCACTGATCCGGTCCTCTGATCCGGTCCCCATATCCGGTCCCCTGATCCGGTCCTCTGATCCGGTCCTCTGATCCGGTCCTCTGATCCGGTCCCCTGATCCGGGTCTCTGATCCGGTCCACTGATCCGGTCCTCTGATCCGGTCCTCTGATCCGGGCCTCTGATCCGGTCCTCTGAACGTCTCTGCATCGTTGATGTTCGTGCCGCGGCTTCTTAATGGAACATTTTTACGTGGTTTTGCTTCGTGGTCGATCAGGATCTCGTAGTCCCGGAAATTCCTCTTTTCCACGGTTTCACCTCTCGAACATGAAAATGTCATGAATATTCATCAGGATGTTTCTGACCTTATATGGTCACCTTGTGGGCGGAGCCTCAGGTGCACCACCTTCAGAGTGGATTCTGATTCATGAACGGATGCGTGTAGACGTGCGTACGGACTCTTTTACACATCAGGTGTGTGTGTCTGTCTCCTACCTGCTGTGTGGACGTGTCCCTGCGGTGTCCAGCTGATGTCCATCAGCTGATGATGATGATGATGATGGCTCTGGTGCTCGTGCTCTTCATCGTCTTCCTCATTCATTCCCAGCATGAAGGGATCCGTCTGCTGCAGGACCAGCTGCTCTCCTTCCTCCTCCTCCAGACTGGACCTCCTGTCCAGGTCCCGGAGCTGCTCTTCCTCCTCCTCCTCCTCCTCCTCTTCCTCCTCCTCCTCCTCTTCCTCCTTGCAGACATGCTGCTGTGGGAGTTCTGGATGCTCAGAAGGAACAAAAGATTTCCTGAAGTCATGATAGAAAAATACACATCTGAGACATGAAAGTCTGTTCAGGAACCGCTGGAGGCCCCGTTCATGTTTCCATGACAACCGCATGTCATCATGTCTGGATGTTACAGGATGTGTGTGTTAAATGTCTGATGTGTGTGTGTGTGTGCTAGGAAAAGTCTGGCTCCTGCAACTGTGTGTAAAACTGCAGCCGAGGCTGAAGGTGGTGACCCATGTTTGCTTAAAGGGCAATTCCACTCTATTTTTTCCCCTGACAACATTTAACCAGGTCCTCCGAACAGCCACGATCCTGGAAGACGGAGAGTTTTCGTCCGTACGTCTGAAGTCGGTCGTGAGTCAGGTTGGTGATTTCTGTGCCGTCGGCGTCTTTTCAGCTAATTGAACATATGTTAGCGTCCTGGCCAGTCGTTCAGTCGCTGATGGGCTGACCAATCATATTGGAGGAGGCTTGACCTTGCTGGCGAATCAGAAAACGAGAAGACCCGAAGTGAAGGTACACAAACCAGATGAAGAGCGGACATCCTGCAAACTCTCACACATGGTTTGGCATCGTATCGGTACGTTAGCTAGCAGTCCTCGCTCTCTGCTAACGACAGCAGCTTTTACGTGTTTTCATCTTGAGAAATTCTCCGTCATTTCTTGTTTGTGAGGCCACATAGATCTGCGCCTCCTGTTGTCATGGCAACATTATATTGTGTGCATGTGCAGAAGGTCTGGAGTCGGCTCCATGTGTTCTTGGAAACATTTCTCACCGTGTTGGTGAGACTGAAGCAGATTGATCAGCCCGACCCTGTTTTCTGGCGACGGTCGGCAGTCTGTCTGTCCGGTGCCCCCGGACACACTTTCTGATTGAACAAACCTTTATTGTATTTGTGGAAATGAACAGTAGCGACATTTTCTGGCTTTAACGCCCTCCCCTAAACTCACCTGTTCAAACTCACCTTTAACCTCTAAACATCTCGCTGCACCCGTGTACAGTTTTATAGTTTAAAGGGGAAGTTCAGGATTTTGACATAGGGCCTCATTTTTAAGTGAGCCAGAATGCTACTGATCACTGAAGACGGTTTCAACATATTTCATTCCGTTATTCTAGTTCCAGGAGGTCGCTGATGCTAATGCTAGTGGAAGTCAATAGGAATCTGCTAGCCTGTCATTAATAACAATCTTATCCACTCCACAGAACATTCGAGGCAAATCATTTATAACTTCAGAATATCTGTGTAAATGCCGTGTTAACAGAATAATGTTATAAATAAAACTAACATGCATTTCGTTGCATTTTGATTGTTGCTGCTGAGAAACTTCACAAAGTTTTACTTCCTGTATTTGGCAGCAGTGATGTCATCTGTTGCTACGTGCATGAAGGAATTTAATTACACAAATACAAAGTCTAAAATACGGCCACGTCTGAAAGGCATGATGTCGGATTTTGAAGACGATTTCAAACTTTTTTCATCAAACTAACTGTCACCATGTCTCTATGAACAGAAATACACTGGCAAAGCTAGTAAGCTGATAAGAAACTAGTTCCTCAATATGTAATACAAAATTCATCATACAAGGCCGGCTTTACTTGTTTAACACACAAGTTTACTAGTTTAACACGGCATTTACACAGATAATCTTGCTGATTTGCCTCTGATCTTCTGTGGAGTGGATAAGATTGATTTTAATGACAGGCTAGCAGATTCCTATTGACTCACACTAGCATTAGCATCAGCGACCTCCTGGAACTAGAATAACGGGATGAAACATGTCAAAACTGTCTTCAGTGATACGTAGTATTCTGGCTCACTTGTAAATGAGGCCCTATGTCAAAAATTCTGAACTTCCCCTTTAACAGTTTTATCTGTAATTTTTAATTTCTTATTCACTCATGTTGCTTATTATTTGTTATGGAAGGTGACCCCGGGTTTTTTACAGGCGCTTCAAATAAAATGTATTATTATTGTTGTCATATAGAGCAGGGATTAGGGCCCAATCCCAAATCAACAGCTGATTACGTACCAACACATCTGACCAGTGCAGGTTTGATAAATCCAGATTTTTTGTTCTGACGGTTCTAAATTTCATTCGTAGGATGGAATTTAGGAACATTTCTACGCAATAGGACTGGCCGATAATCCGAAAATTTACCGACATTTACAGCGATAACGGACGTCATTTTTTCCCATGTCAGTGTGTTCGGGGCTGCGGCCCCTTTAAGAAAGCCACACGGGACGTTTTTGTTCTCTCCAACTTGCCGTAGTTTCTGTAACGGGACATTCCTGCACTGGAGCTTCGCGTGTTTCATCATCTTCTGCGTGTTTTCTGTACAACATATGTCTGTAAATGATCAGTGACGTTTATCTGATGTCAGTGTGAAGTGATAAACGTTTGAAGGAACGTTGTTTGTGTTAAACGTTTTGATAACGGTAGCGATGCTAATTGAGTTAGCCTGTCTAAGGGTTTTTCAATATTAAGTTAGCATTCATGCTAATCGGTCGTGTGTGCATTTAATAGGAGACTCAGCACTGGTTTCCATGGACACAAAGTAATATTTGTTCATATGTAAATGAGAATCTAACTCATTTCAGTTAATCAATTTAACGATTTATAATTCATTCATTAATTTGTACATTTGTAAGTTCCAGTTAAGGCAGAATATCTGTTTTAATAAAATGAAAATAAAAGTAGTTTTTGTCTGTTTTGGCTGGTTTATCGTCCATTTATCGTTACCGAGGTGAATATATATCATGATATTTATTTTTAGGGATGCATGATAACCATTTTGCAAAACCGATACCGATAAATTTCAGCTCCTAAAGGCCGATACCAATTATACACATACATACCTAATTATACCAAATCAAAAGTTCCATCTGTATGAGGTGGTTTGTGTCTAAAATAAGATGGAGAAAGAGGTTTGGAAGCAGTTTGGGGTTTCTATGTGAAGCAGCAGCTTTCTGTGCACAATCGCGATATCTCAGCGAGAAAAGCTTAAAACTGAGATTTTCAATTTCTGCATGTTCGACCTTAAAAATTCCAACGTTATGGGATATAAATTACCGGAGTAAGTCGTCATGATATCGGACTTATCAGAATGATGTCATAATTTCCTGTTATCGGCCCGATAATTATCGTGCATCCCTATTTATTTTTGGCCATTATCGCCCAGCCCTACTACGCAAAAACTGATAGATGAGGGACCTGGTCTCATGTGGTCTGGATGATAATAAAGACAGAAATCCCCCTATTTTCTTTTTCACAAGTAATAATAATAATAATAGATTTTATTTCGGAGCGTTTTAACAGAAGCTCAAAGACGCACAAGTAGAATAAAAGTTTCACAAATCAGAAACTGTGTCTGAGTTAATCTTCAGTCTCTGACGGACATTTAAAACCAGGTTTGACGAGTCTGAGTGTTGTGGTTTCTACGCCGGACCTGGTTAAAGGTTGTGAGGAAGCTTAGATGCTAAATGCTAACTTTAGCCTCATCTGCAGCTGAGAGGCTGAAACTAAATGTAGCCCAGATCTCTGATCAGGATCCTCCAGGACTTCATGACTGAGTCCAGACTTTCATACCTGTTCTGATCAACTTTATCTGAGGTCTCCAGGTGATATCCAGCAGTCTGCGCTGACGATCGATCTCTTCCTCGTACTGGACGATGGTTTTCTGGAACTCTCTGAATATTTCTTCTGCAGCAGCTGTTAGTCGCTCGCTGATAAACTCTCTCAGATGATGAACTGAAGACATTGTTGCTGAAACACTGAAATATTCAGCTGAGAGACCAAACACAACCGTCTTCCCGCTCAGTCCGAGCACGAGGACAGCTAATGATGCTGCTAGCGGACTTCCGCTGAGCGTTACACAGTTAAGTTCCGGGTGAGGGGGATGATGAACGTATGGTTCCGCTTGTGTTTTGAACGTGATGTTTGAAGTTCGTGTTTTTATTTTGTTTGTATACAAACAAACAAACAGTTTAAACCAAAACATTAAATATGTGTTTGTTACAGTCTCATTTCTTTGACATTAAATGTCCCTTATAATTTTAGTGTAGATATATTTCAAATCCATTGTGTTTCTTTTCCTTTTCTTCTTTTGCCATAAATTACAAACATTCAAACACAACATAAAAGTGCAAACGAGTTTGAGGAAACCTCCTCAAAAATATTAATTCATCACACTATCAATCTTTCATGCTGACAGAAGGATAATAATGATAATAATAATAATAATAATAATAAATTCTGTTTCAACGTTCAGCTCATAAAGACCAAGTTTCTAAAACTGGATCTGTATCTCGTCTCCATGGAAACACAACCCCAGTCTGATGCTGAAAGGTTTTCAGCTCCTCCTCCAGCGGGACCTGATGATGATGATGATGATGAAGGCAGTGAGAGGAGGAGCTCCACAGCTGAATGTGAAAGGCTTCATGGTGGAAGTGAAGAGCTGCTGTGTTCTCTCTGTTCTTCATTCAGTACAAGTGAAAAGAATGTTGCTGCTCTTCATCTGGATGATGATGATGGTCTCCTTTCAAACTGGTGAGTCATGAACAGATGGAGCTCAATGGAGAAGAAGATGATAGAAATGAAAGATGTTTCATGATGTTTGGCTTCCATTTTTCTAGAAAGAAACTAGTTTTTGGATCCAGAATGAAAATGCAAACATGATGGTGAAATCTATCTTTGCTTCCAGGATCTTCGGAGGATTTACTGACACCATTTAAAGAAGTACGGATGCTTCTGGAAGGAGACAAAGTCACTCTCTCCTGCAACTATTCAGGAACCGTACGGTATCTCTGCTGGTACCAACAGAAGTCCACTTCACCTCCACAGCTGCTCATTTCAGAACTTTCAGATTCTACAGATAAAAGTTTCTCTTTAAAACATGAGAGAGAGAAAAAGGAGTTTCATCTGGAGATCAGCAGCACTGCAGTGTCTGACTCTGCTGTGTACTACTGTGCTCTGCAGCCCACAGTGACAGGAAACAGCAAAAGTGTGGAGAAAAAGCTTTGGAGCAAAGACAACACAATACTCCACAACATCCACTAGAGGAGCTCACACACTGTTAGACGATGAGGTGAAATCTGGAGTCTCTGAGACGTCCACCAGAGGTCGGCAACCTGCTTCAGAAAAGCGCCCAGCACTCTTACACAGCAGCAGTTTCATTAACCCTTTATTAACGGCAGGAGAAACGCCCGTCTGCCTGCTCTGTTATTAATGTGCAGAGTGGCTCATGTCTTCATCAAGTGTTTTATGTTTTTATAATCTGTTCAACTTCAGCTACGAGGTTGAACATGAACATCAGTGACAGCAGGAACTTACAATGCTCTCTAAAGAATGCCAGGAATATAAAAATACACACAAATCAACATTTTCATCACATATTGCTAAATAAAAAACAAAACACAGTGATTCAAAACATTTTCACTCCTTTTTGGTAGCAGAGTACAAAAATGTTTTACTGATGGAGTTCAGCTGCAGATAAAGCAGCTAATAAAGGCATTTTTTCAGCTGGGGTGTCACTGATGGGAGGATTTCTAGATGCTTTAGCTAAAATATCAAACTAAAAGGATTCTTGACCATTGAGAGGCTGAAAAATTATTCAAAATTCAGGATTTTTTTTCATAGAACTACTAAATGAACATACAAAAACTGGATAAATACAGAAAATCATTGAATAATTATTAAGATTCTTCAACCTGTTTATTCTGAATATATATTTTAAACTCTTTGGTTTTGAATCAGGTTATTTTATGTCAGAGTTCAGTTTCATCTGTGTAAATACTGCACATGCTGTAACGGTGGTATCATCAGAGCCAGTTCACAGTTCCCTTACCTGCTCCGCCAGGGACGAACTTTCTATTTCCAAGCTGGGGGGGGGACACAAATATTATTAATAAACCTGCAGCGGCTTATCCAGTTAAGATTAACGTAACAAAAGGTGGAATATCTATAAACATCTTCTAATTTAAGTCATTACAATAATGACAAAAATAATGACAAATAAACTAGTTCATGTTCCTACTGTGAGTTCCTGACCAGCTCATGAACTCACTGCTCGTCGCTCACGACTTTTCCTGACCAATAAAATCATACAATCATGCGTTTACAGACATTTTAGTTCACCATCCTCAGTAAAAACCTGGATCTGGCCTGTTTGCTTCTTTCATCTGACAAAATATGCAGATGCAGGTGTTTGTATATGATATTTTTCCCTTACATTATATTTATCAGCAGTGGGTCCAGGCCTGACCGGCTCCATATAATGAGGCAATAAAGATTTCTTTTAGATATAAGGAAGCAAGTCCTCTTTAGAAATGAAGGAGGATTGGCTTTATTCCTAGCATGAACTACATAGCAAGGAAACATGGGTAACAACAACAGTATTCTTGTTAACTAGCTTAACATGATGTATCTGTCCGTGTAAACTTATTTAGTTAACTTTATCTGCATGGAAGCTTCTTCTAACTGGTTCTGACTGGTTTGCTGAACTTTCCTGAGCACAGCTCTGCTCTGCCGTCTGTGATCCACACCTACTGGCGCTAGCATGTGTGTGGTCATGGTGCGTTTAAAGACGGCTCAGAAAAAATGGTTTTGGACGGCAAAAAAGTGCAGGGGACATGTCCCCTGTGTCCCCCCCCCACCCCTAAAAATGACATCTGTGTTCTTCACCAAATATTTCCTCCAGACTTCAGATGTGTAAACAGAAACTATGCTGAGACTTAACTAAATGCAAGATAAAAAATATTTCAACAACCCCTAAGCTACTAATTTCATTAAAACGAAAAAGTAACGATGCTAATCATGCTGCTGATCTGTGGTAAAAACAAGCAGCTTCATATGCTAAAACTAGCTTTACCCCCGTCTCTGCTTCCCGTGACTCTGACTAGGTTTTACCTCTTCTCTGCTTCCCGTTACTCTGACTAGGTTTTACCTCTTCTCTGCTTCCCGTGACTCTGACTAGGTTTTACCTCTTCTCTGCTTCCCGTTACTCTGACTAGGTTTTACCTCTTCTCTGCTTCCCGTTACTCTGACTAGGTTTTACCTCTTCTCTGCTTCCCGTGACTCTGACTAGGTTTTACCTCTTCTCTGCAGAAGGGCTGCACGATTCACCTTAACCGCATTGATATCGAGGTTTAAACGACTGCGACAACCTCATGAGCTTTTTTTTCTTTTTCTGTCTCTGACATTTGAGTGACAAACCTACCATCACCAACCAGCTGAAACTTCGTTATAAACGCGGTTACTTTTTGGAAAAGGAGTTAGTAACTATAATTAATCACTTGTAGTGATCAGAAACATTGACCAGCCTCCATCACTAGTTTTTATTAGAGATTTCTCAGGTTCAACATCAGACAGAAGCCAGAAGACGATGCTGGACACATAATAGTTTTTAAAGTAGATTACTGTTGAAAAAGTAACGGCTTCTTTCATTCAGAATTTTAGTTTTATGCATTTAAAAGAGTCAAATGTAAAAATCGCAAATTGAATCACAATCGCAATATTTGTCAGAAAAATCGCAATTAGGTTTTTTTTTTTTTTTTTTTTTTTTGTCAAAATCGTGTCTTCTCTGTTTTCCAGCAGAGGCCTTGGAATGTTGTTTAGGGGTTTCTGTACAGATGCACCAGTGAACTGTGGACGTGGATCCTTTTATTTTCTCTTTCTCTCTCTTTTTTTCCACTTTCTATCATCTCTTCTTCTAACTTTCATTTTTATAAATGTAAATAAATGTTTAATTAAATAAATAAAATGAATAAACAGAATATCAAGGGGAGTCTTATGTTCATAAAGCTCCGCTTGGCAAAGCAAAACTGTTCAACACAATAAAGCAGCCAGATCATCATTCTGCTGCTACGATGCTGGACAGGACAAGTAAGAAAAAAAAAGAAAGAAGATTTCTTCACAAATTTCATCATGAAAACTGAACAAAAATATTAAAAGCACAAACAATACAGCATCTCAGACCGTTTCAGGTGCATGCTTGCTTCATACTGGCAGAGCAGCCCAACAGGATGTATCTTAGGGGTTTCAAAATAAAAGCACACTTTACCCCTTTTCAGCTTTTTATCCTACTGAGACCTGAACTTTCTTTTTTTGTGCATTTTTATGTCTTTCATGATATGTAGCATGGTGGTGGTGGTGGTGGGGGGGGGGGACATGTAGTTCACATAAGTTGCAGCTTCAGAAAACCTCAAATTCTAAAACTCAAAAAAGAGAATATTGCATAAGATCAATTTAAAAAGGACTTTAAATCCCCAAAAAGTTGGGCCCTATAAAGAAAAATCTTGCATCTGTACTAAGTACTTGGTTTGGTCCTTTTGCATGAATGACTCCTTAACCCGGCATAGCGTGGATGCTAGCAGCTTTAACCCGGCGTGGCACGGATGCTAGCAGCTTTAACCCTGCGTGGCATGGATGCTAGCAGCTTTAACCCTGCGTGGCATGGATGCTAGCAGCTTTAACCCGGCGTGGCATGGATGCTAGCAGCTTTAACCCTGCGTGGCATGGATGCTAGCAGCTATAACCCTGCGTGGCATGGATGCTAGCAGCTATAACCCTGCGTGGCATGGATGCTAGCAGCTATAACCCGGCGTGGCATGGATGCTAGCAGCTTTAACCCGGCGTGGCATGGATGCTAGCAGCTATAACCTGGCGTGGCATGGATGCTAGCAGCTATAACCCGGCGTGGCGTGGATGCTAGCAGCTTTAACCCTGCGTGGCATGGATGCTAGCAGCTATAACCCGGCGTGGCATGGATGCTAGCAGCTATAACCCGGCGTGGCATGGATGCTAGCAGCTTTAACCCGGCGTAGCATGGATGCTAGCAGCTTGTGGCAGATCTCAGCTGTTATGGAGACCAACATGCTTCCATCACAGCCTTGAGCTCTTCTTTATCGTTCGCTCTCTTCCCGTTCAGCTTTCTCTGACGATGCCCCACATGTTTTCAATGGGGTTCAGGTCAGGTGGGTTTGCGGGCCAATCCAGCATGGTGATCCATGGTTGTTGAAGCAGGATTTGGTAGTTTTGGCAGTGTGGGCAGGTGCCAAGTCCTGCTGGAAGATGAAGTCTGCATCCCCATACAGCTGGTCCACTGAAGCAAGCATGAAGGTCTCCAAAATGTCCTGGTAGACGGCTGCATTGATGCTGGACTTGATGAAGCTCACAGGTCCATTCCTGATGAAGTCCTCCACACGTCTGAAAGGCCCTTTCCTGACCATCTTCTCCAGGCTGCTGTCAGCCCTCCGGCTTCTACACCGTTTTCTTCCACACTTCTTCCTTCCACTTAACTGTCCATTAATGTGCTTTGAGACACTGAGAACATCCAGCTTCTTTTCTATCACTTTTTGTGTCTTTCCACCTTGTGCAGGGAGTCAATGATGGTTTTCTGCACAACTGTCAGATCAGCATCTTCCCCATGATTGTGAATTCTTCTAAACCAACACAGAGACTTTTTAAAGGCTCAGGGTACTTATGGAGGTGTTTGGATTACTGACCTGATCAGAATGTGACACTCTGAACCTACAATACTGGAGCTTTTCACAATATTCTCATTTTTGGAGTTTTAGAATTTGAGCTTTTCTTAAGCTGCAACTTCTTTTCAGCAACATCCAAACAAATAAAAGCTTGAAATATATTGATTCACATATTATTTATCTAAACAATATGCAAATTGCAAATTTTAAGTTGAATTACAGAAATACATGAACTTTTTTAGGATATTCTAATTTTTTGGGTAGTCCCTGTATAGTAAAAGGACTGTACTTATTTGTACAGTTATAATCGGCCCCCTATCGGTATCGGCCTATATTGGCCTTAAAACTGAGTATCGGACCTTGGCCACCCCACCGATATTTAGCCGATATTGAACCGATATTTAATCGATCAGACTGCTGTTTTTAAAAAAAACTCCAAACTTCTTTTTCAAAACCTTCGTTTTTACAGACTTTAAAACTGCTAAAGACAGTTTCTGTTAGGATGTTCTGTGTGAACAGAGTTTATTCACGGTCATTTGTGTAAATAACCAAATATCCCTGTTTTGTTTTTTGTTTTTTTTTCCCCCAGGGAGAAGAAAATCCAGGTGTTTCTCGGATATAACGCACATATTCTGTTAGTTTTGTTTGAACTGTCATTAAGTTTGACTTGTACATGACACAAGATGAGGTATTTTTCTAATTTTGTACAAGGAATGAATACTACATAATTTATTTTTCAGCTTTAATATCGGTATTGATATTGGTTATTGGCCACATGAGTTTTAAAATATCGGCATATCAGCTAAAATTCCAATAACTTGCATAGCGAGTACTTACATACTGTATATAGTGCTTTATAACCACGTGGTTTTGTGCAAATGTGGTTTTGGAGTAGCATGGTGTAATTCACATGTGAATGACATGTGGTTCACATGTAATCCACACGTTAAAGCATGTGGATTACATGTGAACCACCTGTATCACATACGAACCATACGTGATACAGGTGGTTCACATGTGCAGCCTGGGTTTTGGGACATCCTCATGTGTTCCACGCATGGATCACATGTGAAATTCACGTGTTTTTCTGTAAGGGCGTTTTATAGTTTTCATGTTTGTCTGAAAATCTTCCCATTCTTCATCTGAAAAAGGTGAACCAGCTAATCTGATCATTCTAAAATGAACTGAATATATCTGACATCAGATTAAAGGGAACCAGTGATTAATCTATTCCACCTTAAATAAAAACATATTTATATTCTTCAGCTTTGCATCAAGCAAATAAGATGCAACATTTCAATGATTCGCTCTTCCAATCTAAACTTGTTGAAGTTGTGATTTAACTGGACACGGAGGTTTTTTAACCCTTTGTTTGACTGACGTTGAGCTCCATCAGATAACCTCGTCTCTTCAAACGCACCACAGCGGATCCATGTGGAAACCCTCAAACCGCGTTAAGCTGCTGCTGCAACGCCCCCATAGACAAACAATTCAACAGTTTTTGTACGGGTGTTTTTCACCGTGTCTACGTACCACAGTGACTGAAGTCAGTCTGAGAGCCTGACAAAAACCTGCAGACTCCTCTCAGCAGCAGAAACAGCAGAGGTAAAGTCAGGAACCTCACGGGAACCGGTCCAGGTTCCTGCAGAGGAAAAACTCCACAATTACACAGAGAAAGATCATCTTCAAGATACCACCTTAAATTACTGTTATAGATTTTTTTTTTAATTTAAAAAATATATATTTATTTTTTAATTTTTAAAATGTTTTTATTTATTTATTTTATTTTATTTTTTAATTATTCATTTTATTTTCATCTCTTTATTCTTTTATATTTAAAAAAATAAATTCCTGCCATACTTGGCAGAGTTGTAATAGTTTCCTTTCAATACTAGAAATGCAGCATTTACAGCAACCTACAATAAAATAAAATACATAAAAACACTTCCAACGTGATGCTGGTTCAGGAGGTCCTGCTGGTCCAGGAGGTCCTGCTGGTCCAGGAAGTCCTGCTGGTCCAGGAGGTCCTGCTGGTCCAGGAAGTCCTGCTGGTCCAGGAAGTCCTGCTGGTCCAGGAAGTCAGGAAGATAAGATGAAAATAGCCAAAGTGATCCCAGTTTATAAAAATGGAGATAAGCAGTTGATGTCAAATTACAGACCAGTTTCTTTACTGCCTCAATTTTCTAAAAGACTTGAAAAATTGTTTGTAAAAAGATTAGATTCCTTTATTGAGAAATATGATTTATTGAATGACCATCAGTTTGGGTTTAGGAGTAATCGCTCAACATCATTGGCAGTGATGGAATTTGTGGAAAACATTGCAACAGTTGTTGATAATAAGCAGTTTGGAGTCGGTGTATTTATTGATTTGCGTAAAGCATTTGATACGATCGATCACTCTTCTACAGAAATGTAAACGGTACGCACAAGAGGTACAGCACAACTTTGGTTAAGAAGCTACTTAAATAATAAGCTTCATTATGTGAGCATTGATGATATTAAAGACACACAACAGAACTTCTAGCAGTTTTCTCAGTGACCCCCCTATCCACGGCTAACCTTCATCATCTTCATCGTACCTGTACTGTGATTCACTCCAGCCAGTAAAGACAGTCTTATCTTGACTCTTGTTCTGTCCCTTCCTTGCTTTCTTTTCCTCTCTTACTCCTGTAATGTTTCCTTGCGTTTCTTCACCGAATCCGACATGATGTGCGTTCAAAACACCCGCAGTGTTGATCTCTGGTTTACATCCGGCTGCTAGTGAGTGACGCGGTGCTGCAACCAATAGTCGGCTGCAACGTCACAGTCGCGTCCCGGATGGGAATCTTACATTCTGCTGTTTCTGAGCCCCGGGACGCCGCTGGACAGTGACGGGTCGAACATGCGCATAATGAATGTTGGTGACATGAAAATGAGTCAGAAACGCAGATTTTTAAGGTCTAAAAGTTGCGTTGTGTGTCTTTAAGTCTCATCTTAAACATGTAATCTGTGGAGTTCCACAAGGTTCAATGTTGGGACCAAAGTTATTTGTACAGTAATGATACATTAGAATGTTTTATGTTTCCAGATGATACAAATCTATTTTGTTCTGGAGCAAACATAAAGGAGTTGATAACAACTGTAGAAATAGAATTGATGAAGTTAAACAAAAGGTTTGCTTTGAATAAGCAATTGCTGAATGAAAGTAAAACTAAATTTATGTTGTTTGGTGGTAAAAGGATGAAAATCCAGACCTTTTCTTTTTATAAGATCACAAACAATAAAGTTTCTGGACATTGTACATTTAAAACCATTAGAAATTATGTTTCAACTGTTTCTATTAAAAAATGTTTAAATTAAGGCAGAGGATTTATAACTTGAAGGGATTTCTAATGTTTGAAACTTACAAAGCCAGAACTCATCTCAGGTACAGATGTGTGTCAGTTTTGGGGGCAAAATTATGGAACGGAATTATAGTGAAGAGAGAACTGGTCTGGTTTACTGGTCTGTGTACCTTCCAGTCCTCCTCTGTGGTCAGATACAGAACGGTGATGTGGATTCTCCTCCAGGACCTGGTCCGACTCAGCCTGAAAGATCAGAGAGGAGCTGGGTCACCAGAGGTGGTCTGGGCTTCTGATCAGGATTCCGCCTGAATATGGATGTATAGCGAGTACCAGGATCGTTTGGTACTGGTTCCTGATCTTAATGATAAGATTCATGAACCCATGGAAGTCTGGATCCAGAGTCATGGAGCCATGGAGGTCTGGATCCAGAGTCATGAAGCCATGGAGGTCTGGATCCAGAGTCATGGAGCCATGGAGGTCTGGATCCAGAATCATGGAGCCATGGAGGTCTGGATCCAGAATCATGAAGCCATGGAGGTCTGGATCCAGAGTCATGGAGCCATGGAGGTCTGGATCCAGAGTCATGGAGCCATGGAGGTCTGGATCCAGAATCATGAAGCCATGGAGGTCTGGATCCAGAAAATGAACCCATGTAGGTCTGGGTCCAGAAAAACGAACCCATGGAGGTCTGGATCCAGAATCATGAACCCATGGAGGTCTGGGTCCAGAATCATGAAGCCATGGAGGTCTGGGTCCAGAGTCATGAAGCCATGGAGGTCTGGATCCAGAATCATGAAGCCATGGAGGTCTGGGTCCAGAATCATGAAGCCATGGAGGTCTGGATCCAGAGTCATGGAGCCATGGAGGTCTGGATCCAGAATCATGAAGCCATGGAGGTCTGGATCCAGAATAATGAACCCATGGAGGTCTGGGTCCAGAATCATGAACCCATGGAGGTCTGGATCCAGAATCATGAACCCATGGAGGTCTGGGTCCAGAATCATGAAGCCATGGAGGTCTGGGTCCATATTCATGAAGCCATGGAGGTCTGGATCCAGAGTCATGAAGCCATGGAGGTCTGGATCCAGAATCATGAAGCCATGGAGGTCTGGATCCAGAATCATGAAGCCATGGAGGTCTGGGTCCAGAAAATGAACCCATGGAGGTCTGGATCCAGAGTCATGAAGCCATGGAGGTCTGGATCCAGAGTCATGGAGCCATGGAGGTCTGGATCCAGAATCATGGAGCCATGGAAGTCTGGATCCAGAATCATGAAGCCATGGAGGTCTGGTCCAGAATCATGAAGCCATGGAGGTCTGGATCCAGAATCATGGAGCCATGGAAGTCTGGATCCAGAAAATGAACCCATGTAGGTCTGGGTCCAGAAAAACGAACCCATGGAGGTCTGGATCCAGAAAAATGAACCCATGGAGGTCTGGGTCCAGAATCATGAAGCCATGGAGGTCTGGATCCAGAATCATGAAGCCATGGAGGTCTGGGTCCAGAATCATGAAGCCATGGAGGTCTGGATCCAGAATCATGAAGCCATGGAGGTCTGGGTCCAGAATCATGAAGCCATGGAGGTCTGGGTCCAGAATCATGAAGCCATGGAGGTCTGGATTCAGAATCATGAACCCATGGAGGTCTGGATCCAGAATCATGAAGCCATGGAGGTCTGGATCCAGAATCATGAAGCCATGGAGGTCTGGGACCATAATCATGAACCCATGGGGGTCTGGATCCGGGAATCATGAAGCCATGGAGGTCTGGGTCCAGAATCATGAAGCCATGGAGGTCTGGATCCGGAATCATGAAGCCATGGAGGTCTGGGTCCAGAATCATGAAGCCATGGAGGTCTGGGTCCAGAATCATGAAGCCATGGAGGTCTGGATCCCGAATCATGAAGCCATGGAGGTCTGGGTCCAGAATCATGAAGCCATGGAGGTCTGGGTCCAGAATCATGAACCCATGGAGGTCTGGGTCCAGAATCATGAAGCCATGGAGGTCTGGATCCCGAATCATGAAGCCATGGAGGTCTGGGTCCAGAATCATGAAGCCATGGAGGTCTGGGTCCAGAATCATGAAGCCATGGAGGTCTGGGTCCAGAATCATGAAGCCATGGAGGTCTGGATCCAGAATCATGAACCCATGGAGGTCTGGGTCCAGAATCATGAAGCCATGGAGGTCTGGATCCAGAATCATGAACCCATGGAGGTCTGGGTCCAGAATCATGAACCCATGAGAACCATGGAGGTCTGGATCCAGAATCATGAAGCCATGGAGGTCTGGATCCAGAATCATGAAGCCATGGAGGTCTGGGTCCGGGAATCATGAAGCCATGGAGGTCTGGATCCAGAATCATGAAGCCATGGAGGTCTAGGTCCAGAATCATGAAGCCATGGAGGTCTGGATCCAGAATCATGAAGCCATGGAGGTCTGGATCCATAAAAATGAACCCATGGAGGTCTGGATCCAGAATCATGAAGCCATGGAGGTCTGGATCCATAAAAATGAACCCATGGAGGTCTGGATCCAGAATCATGAAGCCATGGAGGTCTGGATCCAGAATCATGAAGCCATGGAGGTCTGGATCCAGAATCATGAAGCCATGGAGGTCTGGATCCAGAATCATGAAGCCATGGAGGTCTGGATCCAGAATAATGAACCAAACGGCAAAGCTCTGGTGAAGGGACTATGTCCCATTCCGGACGAGACCCAGGGCACGCTGGAGGGACTATGTCCCATCCCGGACGAGACCCAGGACACGCTGGAGGGACTATGTCCCATCCTGGACGAGACCCAGGACACGCTGGAGGGACTATGTCCCATCCCGGACGAGACCCAGGACACGCTGGAGGGACTATGTCCCATCCCGGATGAGATGCAGGACACACTGGAGGGACTATGTCCCATCCCGGATGAGACGCAGGACACACTGGAGGGACTATGTCCCATCCTGGACGAGACGCAGGACACGCTGGAGGGACTATGTCCCATCCCGGATGAGACGCAGGACACACTGGAGGGACTATGTCCCATCCCGGATGAGACGCAGGACACACTGGAGGGACTATGTCCCATCCCGGATGAGACGCAGGACACGCTGGAGGGACTATGTCCCATCCCGGATGAGACGCAGGACACGCTGGAGGGACTATGTCCCATCCCGGATGAGACGCAGGACACGCTGGAGGGACTACGTCTCATCCTGGACGAGACCTTGGGACAACCTTCTGAGCTTTCATTGTGACTTTTTTATGGACCAATGATAACAGTTTGATGTGAAACCAGTTTCCAGGTCGTCCGTGGATGTCATGTGAAGTCTGTAAAACATCACAAGTTTGATCGATGAACCAGTTTCATGAAACTGTTGTGAAGTTTTTTGAACGAAGAAGAAAATGAAAGTCAGAAAAATGATTTTTCAGAAATATTTCGTGGTCTGACGAGTTTTGCTTCCTGTTGCAGCTGCAGGGGTTTTTGTACGGAGGTTTTTCACTGTGTTTGGGGTGGGGTACACCATGATTCAACATCCACACAGAGCTGAACAAAAACCTGCAGAAGCAGCTGGACCGTCTGCTGAGACCCAGGACCCCCCGGACCCCCAGGAACCCGGAGGACAGAAGCAGGCTTTCATGTGGTCCACCAGCAGCTTCTTTCTGCAGGAAAACTCCTTATTTCTGCTTTTTCACCTGCTCGTGCTGCAGCTCTGCTGCCGCTGAAATGTTGGATTTTTCTCTCATCCTGCGGATAAAAACTCAGCATTCAGTCTCAGATTCTTCCTCTGGGCTCCTCAGACCTGGACGGGACCCATGGAAGTGGATTATGTCCTGGTTTTATCTGCGGTGAGGACATTTAGGAGCTGCAGGGTTTTTGTACGGGTCTGAAACACTGTGATGCTCTGACTTTTGGCAATCCGATTAAAGTCACCGTCAATCCAAAAGGTAAGAAAAAAGTCTCTTTCTGCTGCTTAAAACTGTGAGAAATGCAGGTTTCTAGATTTTGTGTGAGTTTGGAGGCGAGTTTTTCTGTTTAAAGACTTGGTTTAGAAGTTCAGATGAGCTGAAAAGCGACGGCGAGCTGCTGAGACAAAGACGTGAGCCTGTTGTGTTTTCCTGTTTTCATGTTTGTAGACCAGATTTTATTCTAAATAACTGTTAGAAAGCTCAGAAGTTTGTCTCCGGATGTCCTGCAGAATAAACTCGTCATGTTTATTTAAAGAGGAAAAGTGAAACATTCTGCAGGTCAAACTTTAGTTTGTCCGGACGCTGATGATAAATGAGAAACCCAGATGTCAAATTTATTTTCCTTTATGTGTAAAAATGCATCAAATAATCCGAGTCGGCATCGAATATGAAAGAACTTTAAACTGTGCAAGAAAAATCTGAATAAAAAGAAGTAAATGTTTATTACAGCAGAGAAAGAAGAAAATCTTTGAGCTGTTTGAAATAATTGGTCAAATTTCATATTTAACACCTGCAGAAAAAAATCTGAAATTTTAAAGTTGATTCTGAGGTTTTCATGCAGTCAGTTTGTTGGGGAAAAATTATTTTATTGTTTAAAAAGTCACAGCTTTATACGGAGGAAGGACAGGGACAAAACCTGACAGGTTTGTTGAGAAAAAAAAAGAATTTAGAAAAATACATTTCTAACCATCAACTTTACAATTTTCTGAAATTAAAGCTGAAAAAAATCTGGAAAATGGAATTTCTTAAAACTCAAGCTTATTAATTTCAACCAATAAAGAAGCAAAAAATAATAAAATCTTAACTTATGTTTAAAAATGTTTGAAAATTTTTTCTGAAATCTTTTTTTTTCCTCACAAATTGACTTAAAATGTCAGAAAATTTGTTTAACATAAGAAAACGGCTTCATACAAATAAATCTGTGATTCAAATCAGATTAGTTTGAAAACTTTAACTTAACGATGAAGTGAAGAAGAAAAAAAGTGATTTTCACTTCAGTTTAAAAATGTTTGAAAAATTTTACAAAATATCAGTGACTTAAAAATTTCAGAAAATTAGTTAAAAATAAGAAAAAGGCTTCATAAAAATAAATATTTGTGATTTAATTCAGATTAGTCTGAAAACTTTGACTTCAAGATGTTTTTTCTTTGCTGATAAAAAAACAAAATGTTTATTCACTCATAATTGTAACTCATATACTAAACTCAGTTTTATGACTTTTTAAGTATTCTGTATTAAGGTTTATGTCAAGTTTTATGTCAAGTTTATGTCACGGGAACATAATTCGATAAATTTTTTGTGTTCACTAGTTTATATAAATGTGACGCTAAAAAAAAATCACTGAATCTGCAGACGACTAACTTGTTTCTTAAAAGATAAAATTTTAACAGAAAATAAACGAGTTTAAACATGAAGTATTTATGTTTTCCTCCATGATAAGTTGAGAAATCTGCTTTCAGAAACATGTTTTTTGCTTCATTGATATTTTCCATAACAATGACGAAGCATCATACTAAGCGGGGACTTTAATACCGAGTATAAGGATTTTTAATAAAGACCTAAACTGGGATGTTGAGGACAATGGTTCTTTGTGGGCTTGGATAAGATGTTTGACCGTGTCCCCTGGGGAGACCAGTAAAAGGAAGATTTTACTATTAGAATAAATCCTGGAACATTAAAGACTTTATGCTTCTAACGCATTCCTGGAAACGTCCAACATCATACTAAGCGGGGACTTTAATACCGAGTATAAGGATTTTTAATAAAGACCTGATCTGGGATGTCGAAGCGACTGACAGCAGCAAAAGCAGTTAAAGAAAAATGTTGCTGTTAGAACAAATCCTGAAACATTAAAGAATTCATGTAGCTTAACGTCATGAAATATAGAATTTTATTTGAGCGATAAAAACTGATTGACGTAAAAAATGTTGTGATTTTCTGCAAAAGAACAAACTGTCATGATCATGTTCAGTTAAAGAAAAAATCGTGTAAAATTTGTATCTGATAGTTTAATGTTGCAGAAACATGTTTACAGCTGTTTATCCAACGTGTAGCTATCTTTTTATTCTGATTTCAACTAATATTTATCATTTCCTTTTTCTATCGAACTGACTGAATATCTCAGAAGTGTTTTGGACAAAATCGGGTCAAAATGGGCTTAGACTCTGTTTCTGGTGACAGGTGATGGTGTAACACCGTCTCAGTGTTATTTACTATAAACTTTATGCTTCATGGTTCAGGTTACTTTACTTTCAAGGTAAATATGTTTTGCAGGATGATGCAGCATAAACCAACCCAAAGAACAGGAAAGAAAAAAAGGAAAACATCCAAAAAGAGATGAAAACTCCACGAAGTAATGAGCCCAAATCAATAAAATCAGGGTTAGAATCCATGTAAAAGATGAGACGGACGAACGGACGATGTATGACGGTGAATTATCAGGAAGTAACTGCCCACAGTTCTCATGGAAATATGCAAACTTACAGATTAAAGGAAGCAAGCACGTTCTGAGCTAAACTCTTTTATTTACCTGGAAAATACCCAAATATCCAAATGCAGGAATCATTCCGGCTCAGAGAAACTACAGACTGTAGTTGAAGTTGTTAGAATATTTAAATAATGCGGGAAGCATTATCATATTTTCAAAGCTGAATTTATTAAAAGGTCTTCAAATAGTAATTCAAGTAAATAATCAGTTTCCATGATGACGTATTTTCTGTGTCTTGTTTTGTCACTTTGGACACAACTAAAAGACAAATAAAGTTGTTCAGGTAAAAATCAGAATTCATTTTCAGTTGATGAAATAAAATCGCGTCTTTCATGAAATGATTTACTGACACAAACATTCAGATCTCCGAGGTTTCAGTGAATCAGCTGCTGATTCCAGATCAAACACGTTTTTAACGGGAAGCAAATGTCAGTGATTGAGAGAAGAAACTAAACTCTGGTCTGTTTCTGTCGGCTCTGCTCCTGGATCCGGTCTCTGGTCCCTGGTTCCTGTCCAGATGGTTCTGCTGGGAAAGACCCGACCCTGTTTGTCCTGAGCCCCCTGCTGCCCAAGGGCTACCCGCCCAAGACGGCCGACGAGCTGGGTCCAGACGTCTGTCTGGCCACCGATTTCCGCCCGAAGGATGGTGAGATGGTTCTGACCACTGCGGCGGGTCCGGTCCAGGTCCCGACCACCGCGGCGGTCCTGTCCACCACCACCAAGAGCTTCTACTTCACTGCCTTCAGCAACGACACCATCCACTCCTGCCAGCTGCACAACTCATCCAGCAGCAACGAAGCCGGTACCGACCCGTCTGTCCGAGTTCTGATCCCACATGATGGAGGTTTGGTTCTCAGTCCAGAAACGCAGACATCGTTGTTCTCCATTTAGTTCTACCCTGAAAGATCAGATGATGTCATGATGTGACCTGATGATGTTATGATGTCATGATGTGATGTCATAATGTGATGTGGTGATGTCATGATGAAAAGTGATGATGATGTCATGAGATGATGCTGAGAATCAAGCCTTCATTTTAAATCCAGACCTGATATTTTAGTTCTGACTTATTTTGGCTGATGTTTGTTTTCTGTCTTCAAACAGACGATCTCTGCGAGGGCATTTATCCTGGTAGGTAGTCACACCAGAACGCACCTGGACTCACCTGAACACACCTGAACACACCTGAACACATGAAGACACCTGGACTCACCTGGACACACCTGAACACACCTGGACACACCTGAACACACATGAACACACGAAGACACCTGGACTCACCTGAACACACATGAACACCTGAACACACCTGGACACACCTGAACACACATGAACACACGAAGACACCTGGACTAACCTGAACACACATGAACACACGAAGACACCTGGACTAACCTGAACACACATGAACACACGAAGACACCTGGACTCACCTGAACACACATGAACACATGAACACACCTGGACTCGACTGAACAATCATGAATACATGAAGACACCTGGACTCACCTGGACTCACCTGGACACACCTGGACTCACCTGGACTCACCTGGACTCACCTGAACACACCTGAACACACCTGGACTCACCTGAACACACATGAACACATGTGACACCTGGACTCACCTGAACACACCTGAACACACCTGGACTCACCTGGACTCACCTGAACACACCTGAACACACCTGAACCCACCTTGACTCACCTGAACACACCTGAACACACCTGGACTCACCTGAACACACCTGAACACACCTGGACACACCTGAACACACTTGACTCACCTGAACAAACCTGGACTCACCTGGACTCACCTGAACACACATGAACACACAAAGACACCTGTACACACCTGACACACCTTGACTCACCTGAACACACATGAACACATGAAGACACCTGGACTCACCTGAACACACATGAACACATGAAGACACCTGGACTCACCTGAACACACATGAACACATGAAGACACCTGGACTCACCTGGACACACCTGGACTCACCTGGACTCACCTGAACACACCTAAACACACCTGGACTCACCTGAACACACATGAACACATGATGACACCTGAACACACCTGAACACACCTAGACTCACCTGGACTCACCTGAACACACCTGAACACACCTGGACTCACCTGAACACACCTGAACACATGAAGACACCTGGACTCACCTGGACACACCTGGACTCACCTGAACACACCTGAACACACCTGGGCTCACCTGAACACACCTGGACTCACCTGATCACACCTGGACTCACCTGATCACGCCTGAACACACCTGAACACACCTGGACTCACCTAACCACACTTGAACACACCTGGACTTACCTGGACTCACCTGAACACACCTGAACGCCTGAACCCACCTGGACTCACCTAAACACACCTGAACACACCTGGACTCACCTGAACACACCTGGACTCACCTGGACTCACCTGAACTCACCTGGACTCGCCTGAACACACTTGAACACACCTGGACTCATCTGAACACACCTGAACTCACCTGGACTCACCTGAACTCACCTGAACACACCTGGACTCACCTGAACACACCTGGACTCACCTGGACTCGCCTGAACACACTTGAACACACCTGGACTCATCTGAACACACCTGGACTCATCTGAACACATCTGACTCACCTGAACTCACCTGAACATGCCTGCTCTTCACCATCACTCTGAGCTGGCCTGTTCCAGACCAGACTAAACTGTTCCAGATTATTAGACACCCCCTCCCCCGCCACGGACCTGCACCCACCCCGATGCCCCTGCCCCACACACCCTGCACCAGGGGCGCTACCACTGCTGCCACCCCCCTACACCACCACCACACTCACACGCACTCCTCCCTGCACCCCACATGCATACCCCCCACCTCCCCATGCCCCCTTGCACACAACTCTACATCGCTCCACCCCCACACACATGCACATGCACTGCCTCCCTCCCCCAGCACCTCTTTTCTCCAACCACTCACACACATCTCCCCCCTCCCTCAGCCCATACTCCTCGCTCCCACACACACCCTGACCTTTCCACACACACACACACCACACAGACAACCCCCCCCCCCCCCCCCCCCACACACACACACACACACACACATGCACACACACACGTTTGTTTTTCTATACCCGTGGGGTACATTCACTGACATATTGCATTCCCTAGCCCCTTACCTTAACCCTAACTACCATAACTAATTACCTAAACTTAACCCTTGCCCTAACCCTAACCCTAACCAAAACCTAATTCTAACTTAAACTTTAAACTAAATCTTGACCCTCAAAAATTGATTTTTCTTTGGCTTTTTTAGTTAGGAACCGGCCAAAATGTCCTCACTTTGCTGGTCAAAGATGCAAAACGGTCCTCACAATGTAGCAAGTACAGGAACACACACACACCTCACTCCTCCCTACTTACTTCTTCCTCCATACCCATCCTGGTCACCCTCCCTCCCTCCCCTCCTCTTCCTATACATCCCTCCCTTCCTGCACGGTCCTCCCTCCTGTCATTCTCCTACATTAACTCTCTTCAGTCTGACCTTCATGAGTGGATCGGACCTTCAGTCTGACCTTCAGAAGCGGTTCGGACCTTCAGTCCGACCTTCAGAAGCGGATCGGACCTTCTGTCCGACCTTCAGAAGCGGTTCGGACCTTCTGTCCGACCTTCAGAAGCGGTTCGGACCTTCTGTACGACCTTCAGAAGCGGTTCGGACCTTCAGTCTGACCTTCAGAAGCGGTTCAGACCTTCAGTCTGACCTTCATGAGCGGATCGGACCTTCTGTCCGACCTTCAGAAGCGGATCGGACCTTCTGTCCGACCTTCAGAAGCGGTTCGGACCTTCTGTACGACCTTCAGAAGCGGTTCGGACCTTCAGTCTGACCTTCAGAAGCGGTTCAGACCTTCTGTACGACCTTCAGAAGCGGTTCAGACCTTCAGTCTGACCTTCATGAGCGGATCGGACCTTCAGTCAGACCTTCAGAAGCGGTTCGGACCTTCAGTCTGACCTTCAGAAGCGGATCGGACCTTCTGTAAGACCTTCAGAAGCGGTTCAGACCTTTGGTCCGACCTTCATAAGCGGTTCGGACCTTCAGTCTGACCTTCATAAGCGGTTCAGACCTTCTGTACGACCTTCAGAAGCGGTTCGGACCTTCAGTCTGACCTTCAGAAGCGGTTCAGACCTTCTGTACGACCTTCAGAAGCGGTTCGGACCTTCAGTCTGACCTTCATGAGCGGATCGGACCTTCTGTACGACCTTCAGAAGCGGTTCAGACCTTTGGTCCGACCTTCATAAGCGGTTCGGACCTTCAGTCTGACCTTCATAAGCGGTTCGGACCTTCTGTCCGACCTTCATGAGCGGAACGGACCTTCAGTCCGACCCTCATAAGCGGTTCGGACCTTCAGTCCGACTGTCATGGGTGGTTTGGACCTTCAGTCCGACCTTCAGAAATGGTTCAGACCTTCAGTCTGACCTTCATAAGCGGATCAGACCTTCAGTCCGACCTTCATGAGCGGATCGGACCTTCAGTCCGACCTTCAGAAGCGGTTCAGACCTTCAGTCCGACCTTCATGAGCGGATCGGACCTTCAGTCCGACCTTCAGAAGTGGTTCAGACCTTCAGTCCGACCTTCATGAGCGGATCGGACCTTCAGTCCGACTGTCATGGGTGGTTTGGACCTTCAGTCAGACCTTCATGAGCGGATCGGACCTTCAGTCAGACCTTCATGAGCGGATCGGACCTTCAGTCAGACCTTCATGAGCGGATCGGACCTTCAGGCCGACCTTTGGTCCTCATGGGGTCCCGTCTGAACTTTGATCCTCTGCTTCCAGAAAAAGCCAAGCTGAATTTCTACCTGCTGGTGATGAACGCCGTCCGAGTGGTCTTCACCAAAACGCTGGCCTTCAACACCATCCTGACCATCAGAGCCGTGCTGTTCTGACCTCGGACCTCGGACTGGACCAGGATCTGGATCCTCCGGGCCGCCGACCAGGAAACCGACGCAGGACAACATCCAATCAAACGTCATCCTGAATATTTCATTCTGTTCACATACGTGTACGAACATCAGCAAATTCTAAAACCAACCTCAGATTTATTTTCTATCAGTTTTCTTAAACTGGAAAATTAGAATTTTAATTCAAAATCAGAAAAAAACAAAACCATTTTCCCCACATTTTTCATTTATATTCATGTAAAGATTAAATATTGTTTAATTTTTCTTAACTATCAGCAAACAGTTTCATGATAAAAATGCAAAACAAATAGAAACAAATAAAAATTTAATACTTTTTACAGTTTTATGTTGCAGATTTAGAGCTTACATATTTTTGTTAAACTTATATTCAGCTAATCTTAAATTTACATTCATTTTGAGATAATTTCTGCTTTTTTTTCCTTTTAAACAAACATTAAAACCAATTCACATAAATTTACAAAGAAAGAAATCCACAGTTTAGAATACAATTTTAATCTTAAATCAGAAGAAAACAAAAACTAAAACGTTGCCTTTCCCCACATATTTCATTCATGTTCATGTAAATATGAAACATTATTTTTCTTTACTTTTTAGAAAAAAGCTTCATGACTGAAATGCAGCAAATATTATAACACACAAAAAAACAAAAAAAAAAATCTTTTCACTGTTTTATATTTTAGAATTAGAAAGCTTATATAATGCTTTTTTCAAAAACATCTTATTTTCAACGTATTTTAAAATTTGCATATTTTTTTCTGCTTTTCTCTTTAAAGAAAAAAAAAACAATTTACATAAATTTACAAAGAAAGTGCACAGTTTAAGCTCAGATTTTAATCTGAAATCAGAGGAAAACCAAAACTCATTTTTTCATGTTTTTCATTTATATTCATGTAAGTTTTACATTTTGTTTAATTTTTCTTCATTTTTTATAAAAAATAGCTTCACAATTAAAATGCAGCAAATATAAAAAAAACCCCTCAAAAAAAACAAAAAACACCTTTTTCATCTGTATTTTGTTTTGCATTTAGAGCTTATGTGATATATATATATATATATATTCTTTCTTTTTTTTTTCTAAAAAAAACAACTGATATTCAATTAAACTTTAATTTCTTTTAGATTATTTCTGTTTTTCCTATTTTTCTTTCAAAACAAACAAATAACATAACCAATTCACATAAATTTACAAAGAAAAAAATCCAGAATTTAAGATAATTTTTTAATCCGAAATCAGAAGAATTTTTTTTTATTTATTTATATCTTTATTTTTCTTCACCTTTTTATAAAACAGCTTCATGATTAAAATACAGGAAACAATTTTTTCACTGTTTTATGTTTTGTATTTGGAGCTTATATGATATATACTTTCTTTTCTTTATAGAAAAAACCCTGATATTCTACAAAATTTAAGTAAAAATAAATCACATAAATCTACAAAGACATGAATCAGATCAATGTCACATGTCCAGATGAGAAGAACGCTGAATGCTGTTGTTCCCTGATCTGTTTTCATTTACGTCAAATTATTTCTGACTCATTTCTTATTAATACTGTAATCATGTCATTGTGGTAAAGTTTGCTTCTAATAAAGTCTGTGATTCACTTTCTGGTGTCACGTTGTGAAAGCAAGCTGGAGGACTGGACCAGGTCTTCTAGACAGAGTAACTGTCCCCCCTCAGTCCTGCAGCAGGCGTTCCTCAGGGTTACGTCCTGGGACCGCTTCAGCCCCCCTCAGTCCTGCAGCAGGCATTCCTCAGGGTTACGTCCTGGGACCGCTTCAGCCACAGGCGTTCCTCAGGGTTCAGTTCTGGGACCGCTTCAGCCCCCCTCAGTCCTGCAGCAGGCGTTCCTCAGGGTTCTGTCCTGGGACTTCAGCTTCAGCTGCATGTAAACCTGCTAGATGGACGTATTTCAGCCTGAACCTGCAGCTTGTCTCCGAGCAGCAGCTTCATCAGTTAAAACCACATCTCAACGGAAACTCGACGCAGGAACAGACGAAGCTGCAGATAAAATCAGACTGAAACCAACAGCCGCTCCGTTTCACACTAACAGGAAACGGTTTGGTTGAGCATCAGCTCGGCTCTCGCTTCCTGTCTTCATGCTGAGACTCGTTTCCTCAGAGCTGAGGACAAAATCAGGTTCAGGCTTTTTTCTGCAGCACGCTGACAAACACTCGCAGCCAGGGATGAAACAGAACCTAAACAGATATATAAATCTAAACCAGAGGGGTCAAACTCATTTTAGTTCAGGGGCCACAAACAACCGGACCAGGAAAATGATCATACAATAATCTATAAATAACAAAAACTGCAAATGTTTCCATTTATTTTAGCACATTGTCAAGATGTTTATATTTAATGAACTTTCCTTTTAGAAAAATGAACATTAAGTTTATTGAGGAACATAATATGTTGCTGCATTTGATTAGATTTTATCGTATTGATTCATTTCATGTATAAATTTCAGTCAACATTTTATTATTTATTTTTATATGACAAAATATATATATACATGACTGTCTCAGAAAATTAGATATTGTGATAAAGTTCTTTATTTTATGTAATGCAATTAAAAAAACATGAAATTGTTTTAATATTGCTGATTATGGCATACAGATTAAGAAAACTCAAATATCCTATCTCAAAATATTAGAATATCATGAATTCTAATTTTCTGAGACAGTCCTGCGCATTTTAATATAAACTCAGCAATATGAATTTATAAAATTCATTTACCCCTAAAACTTCCCAAATATATTTTTGAAAAATATATTGAATATATTTAAATATAATATTTTTGAAAAATATATTTATACTCATCATTATTATCAACTCATTTAAATAAGACACCACATGTCTGTAACTCTCAGATCTACAAAATCACTTCCAGGTGTCTGGAACAAAAAAAGGAGAAATAAGATTTCCACACGTGTGACGTAATCCTGACCTCATCATATACAGTAACCTGAGGTCAAATCTGCGAGGAAATGTTGAAATAGTTCATATTCAGACATTTAAAAAGATTCCAAGCTCTGGTGGACCAATCAGAAACTAGAGTTTGTTTTATTGTTTTAAATGTGACATTTAATAATTCAGCTCGCGGACCAGCCTGGACCCGCTGGCGGGCCGGTTTTGGTCCCCGGGCCTTAAGTTTGACACCCCTGGTCTAAATGAACACACATATACTGATGCACACGCACACATATGCTGATGCACACGCACACATATGCATACTCACACATTTACAGGTCATACAGTCAAAAAGATTCATCCCTCCCATTAAAGACGGAAAAACATCAGCTGTCAGTGAAATAAGTTAAAATGAATGAATATAATAATAAATAAAAACTCTATTAAATCATGACATTGATTTTGAATTGTGGGTTGAAAGAAATATTAAAAACAGACACACAAAAAATAAAACAAGCATGACAGGCTCCACTGTAAAAACTCAAATCTTACCAGGTAGATTTTTCTCATTTAGTCCAAATATCTCATCACATCAAAATGAGACAAAATTAATAAGAACAACATTTCAGTCAGATAGAAGATGTAGTTTTAAGGCGGTGCATCTTATTAGGAAACCTTATCAAGAAAGTTTTGCTTGTTCCATCGGCAGAATTTTGTTTTGCTTATTACAAGCAAAAAATCTTTTCTTTACTTATTTTAGGTGTTGCCAAGATTTATAGATAAAGCTTGATTTGATTTGATTTGATTTGATTTGATTGGATTTGATTTGATTGGATTGGATTGGATTGGATTTGATTTGATTTGATTGGATTGGATTGGATTTGACCCGGAGACACATCTGGTTCCAGAACTGAGTCAGATCCTCTCTCTGAGCTTCAGAGACGTTTAGAGCCTCATGAGCAGAAACTGGACCTAAAGCTGCCGGAGAGCCAGGGGAGGAATGACGAGGTCAGAAAGTCTTTCAGGTCAGCGACCCCCCTGTGAACCCCCGCAACCCTGAACGGGACGAGCAGCATGGACTTCCTCTTCCTTCCTTCCTTATTTTGCCTCGGTCAGCTTCACCATTGCAGCAGCTGTTTCCATGGCAACATCATGTCTGCCTCCTCCTGGTTGGTGTTTCTGAGTGACAGCAGCATCTGACTCAGACAGAAACTCCTGCCTTTAACTCCGAGCCTTCATCCTTCGTCATCCTCAGCATGCTGAGGCCATTCTGAGACGAGTCAGAGGACGGGACGTCAGAGAGACGCTGCCCCCCGCTGGACGAGGACGGAACTCCACCTGACTGGCTGATGCACCTCCTGGGAAGGTCTGCTGGAGTCTGCATGTCTGAGGGCGGGGTGGTGGTTGGAGAGGAGGGGGGGACGTCCCAGACCAGGACCTGACTGGTCTGCCTCCTGCTGGAGAAACACACTCAGACAGAAACTGCAGGACCAGTAAAACCAGCAAAACCAGTAAAACTGGGTCAGTTCACGGAAGCCCAGACCCAAACTGTAGAAGACCTCCTAGATGCTGCAGAACGAGACTGGAACCAGATCATCACATTCCAGAATCTGAATCAGGATCAGGATCAGGATCAGGATCAGGATCAGAATCAGGATCATGATCAGGATCAGGATCAGGATCAGGATCAGAATCAGGATCAGGATCAGGATCAGAATCAGAATCATGATGATCAGGATCAGAATCAGAATCAGAATCAGGATCATGATCATGATCAGGATCAGGATCAGAATCAGAATCAGAATCAGGATCAGGATCATGATCAGGATCAGGATCAGGATCAGGATCAGAATCAGAATCAGAATCAGAATCAGAATCAGGATCATGATCATGATCAGGATCAGAATCAGAATCAGAATCAGAATCAGAATCAGAATCAGAATCAGATCAGGATCAGGATCAGGATCAGAATCAGGATCAGAATCAGGATCAGAATCAGGATCATGATGATCAGGATCAGAATCAGGATCAGAATCAGGATCATGATCATGATCAGGATCAGGATCAGATCAGAATCAGAATCAGAATCAGGATCATGATCATGATCAGGATCAGGATCAGAATCAGAATCAGAATCAGGATCATGATCAGGATCAGGATCAGGATCAAGGATCAGGATCAGAATCAGAATCAGAATCAGAATCAGGAATCAGGATCATGATCATGATCAGGATCAGAATCAGAATCAGGGTCAGGATCAGAATCAGAATCAGGATCAGGATCAAGGATCAGAATCAGAATCAGAATCGGAATTAGATCATGATCATGATCAGGATCAGGATCAGGATCAGGATCAGAATCAGAATCAGAATCAGAATCAGAATCAGAATCATGATCATGATCAGGATCAGAATCAGAATCAGGGTCACGATCAGAATCAGGATCAGGATCAGGATCAGGATCAGGATCATGATGACGATCATGAATCAGGATCAGGATCAAACTTCTGAGCCAAACGGCCAGAACCACGTTCAGTTCAGAGTTCTGTCAGACCAGGTCTTTGTCTGGAAAGTCTGTGGTCCCAGAATGCAAACGGGGTTCTGGTGACTCAAAGGAGTCAAAGTGACGGATCACTGTCTCTCACAAGTGCACACACGTGCACGTCTCTTCTCCTGTTCGTAGAGCATGCTCTTCCTCTATAGTTTCAGTAGATTTGAAATTGCTTGGCATGCTTGTCTGTCCCGTATTTCCGGGTTTCTTGGGTCTCCTCCAACCCTTGGACCAGGTCATGTTTCCAGTAAAACACCTCCTTCTGTTTCTTCTGTCAATCCTGGTCTCCTTTTACCTCAAGTGTGAGCACGTGCACTACTGAGACTGTTAAAGGTTGATTATGGAACATTTTTATTAAAAGCTATAATTAAAAAAAAAACAACAAAAAAACCCCTCCACAGGTCGTTTGGGGGGGGGGGGGTACAGAATGAAAGTACATTTCCTAGAAAAATTATGTTTAGCCTAAAAAAAGTTATAAATTTTTTTTACGGGTTCGATAATGGCATTTTATTTATGTCTATAAGCTGATACACGCCGCCATTGCAGGTTGTCAGATACGATCTCTGTGTGGAAACAGTATTTTGGTCATAGTCAGGCTGCTACAGGGAAACCGTGGAGACGGCGAGTGAAGCAGCTGCTTCAGAACCTGCAGATGTTTTTATCCGTTTCTGAGGAGGAGTGACCTGAGAAGCAAAACCTGGAGATAATTTAGGTGAAGACTTCACTAAATGGACCCATAAACGTTTTCCACGGAGAAAAACACGGAAATGGAGACTTTCCTGTTGGATCCGTAAGCTAGCTTGTTTGCTAATGTGGCTAACGTTAGCCGTCAGTTATAAAGACTGTTGGACATGCTGCAGACTGTTGGACATGCTGCAGACTGGTGGACATGCTGCAGACTGTGGGACGTGCTGCAGACTGTTGGACATGCTGCAGACTGTTGGACATGCTGCAGACTGTGGACATGCTGCAGACTGTTGGACAGGCTGCAGACTGTGGGACATGCTGAAGACTGTTGGACATGCTGCAGACTGTAGGACATGCTGCAGACTATTGGACATGCTGCAGACTGTTGGACAGGCTGCAGACTGTGGGACATGCTGCAGACTGTTGGACATGCTGCAGACTGTAGGACATGCTGCAGACTGTTGGACATGCTGCAGACTGTTGGACATGCTGCAGACTGTTGGATATGCTGCAGACTGTTGGACATGCTGCAGACTGTTGGACATACTGAAGACTGTTGGACATGCTGCAGACTGTTGGACATGCTGCAGACTGTAGGACATGCTGCAGACTGTTGGACATGCTGCAGACTGTTGGACATGCTGCAGACTGTGGGACATGCAGCAGACTGTGGGACATGCTGCAGACTGTGGGACATGCTGCAGACTGTTGGACATGCTGCAGACTGTTGGACATGCTGCAGACTGTTGGACGTGCTGCAGACTGGTGGACATGCTGCAGACTGTGGGACGTGCTGCAGACTGTTGGACATGCTGCAGACTGTTGGACATGCTGCAGACTGTTGGACATGCTGCAGACTGTTGGACGTGCTGCAGACTGTTGGACATGCTGCAGACTGTTGGACATGCTGCAGACTGTTGGACATGCTGCAGACTGGTGGACATGCTGCAGACTGTTGGACATACTGCAGACTGTTGGACATGCTGCAGACTGTGGGACATGCAGCAGACTGTGGGACATGCTGCAGACTGTTGGACATGCTGCAGACTGTTGGACATGCTGCAGACTGTTGGACATGCTGCAGACTGTTGGACATGCTGCAGACTGGTGGACATGCTGCAGACTGTTGGACATGCTGCAGACTGTTGGACATGCTGCAGACTGTTGGACATGCTGCAGACTGTTGGACATGCTGCAGACTGTTGGACGTGCTGCAGACTGTTGGACATGCTGCAGACTGTGGGAATGCTGCAGACTGTGGGACATGCTGCAGACTGTAGGACATGCTGCAGACTGGAGGACATGCTGCAGACTGTTGGACATGCTGCAGACTGGAGGACATGCTGCAGACTGTTGGACATGCTGCAGACTGTTGGACATGCTGCAGACTGGTGGACATGCTGCAGACTGTGGGACATGCTGCAGACTGTTGGACATGCTGCAGACTGTTGGACATGCTGCAGACTGGTGGACATGCTGCAGACTGTTGGACATGCTGCGGACTGTGGACATGCTGCAGACTGTAGGACATGCTGCAGACTGGTGGACATGCTGCAGACTGTTGGACATGCTGCAGACTGTTGGACATGCTGCAGACTGTTGGACATGCTGCAGACTGTTGGACGTGCTGCAGACTGTTGGACATGCTGCAGACTGTTGGACGTGCTGCAGACTGTTGGACATGCTGCAGACTGTTGGACGTGCTGCAGACTGTTGGACGTGCTGCAGACTGTTGGACATGCTGCAGACTGTTGGACGTGCTGCAGACTGTTGGACATGCTGCAGACTGTTGGACATGCTGCAGACTGTTGGACATGCTGCAGACTGTTGGACATGCTGCAGACTGTTGGACATGCTGCAGACTGTTGGACATGCTGCAGACTGTTGGACATGCTGCAGACTGTTGGACATGCTGCAGACTGTTGGACATGCTGCAGACTGGGTGTGGAATGCTGCAGACTGTTGGACATGCTGCAGACTGTTGGACATGCTGCAGACTGTTGGACGTGCTGCAGACTGTGGGACATGCTGCAGACTGTTGGACATGCTGTAGACTGTTGGATGTGAGATGTTGGGTGTGAGATGTTGGAATGGAGACTGTGGATGCTGAGATGTGGAGTGCTGAGACTGGTGGATGCTGAGACTGTGGGACTGCTGCAGACTGTGGGCTGCTGAGACTGTGGGACATGCTGCAGATGTTGGACATGCTGCAGACTGTTGGACTGCTGCAGACTGTTGGACATGCTGAGACTGGGGGACATGCTGCAGACTGTTGGACATGCTGCAGACTGTTGGACATGCTGAGACTGTTGGACATGCTGAGACTGTTGGAATGCTGAGACTGTTGGACATGCTGCAGACTGTGGGACATGCTGCAGACTGTGGGACATGCTGCAGACTGTGGGACATGCTGCAGACTGTTGGAATGCTGCAGACTGTTGGACATGCTGCAGATGTGGGGTCAGACTGTGGGACATGCTGCAGACTGTGGGACATGCTGCAGAGGCTGGGAGTGTGGGACATGCTGCAGACTGTTGGACATGCTGCAGACTGTGGGACATGCTGCAGACTGTGGGACATGCTGCAGACTGGTGGACATGCTGCAGACTGTGGGACATGCTGCAGACTGTGGGACATGCTGCAGACTGTTGGACATGCTGCAGACTGGGAGTTGGACGTGCTGCAGACTGTGGGACATGCTGCAGACTGGTGGACATGCTGCAGACTGGTGGGACATGCTGCAGACTGTTGGACATGCTGCAGACTGTTGGACATGCTGCAGACTATAGGACATGCTGCAGACTGTTGGACATGCTGCAGACTGTTGGACATGCTGCAGACTGTTGGACATGCTGCAGACTGTTGGACATGCTGCAGACTGTGGGACATGCTGCAGACTGTTGGACATGCTGCAGACTGTGGGACATGCTGCAGACTGTTGGACATGATGCAGACTGTGGGACATGCTGCAGACTGTTGGACATGATGCAGACTGTTGGACATGCTGCAGACTGTGGGACATGCTGCAGACTGTTGGACATGATGCAGACTGTTGGACATGCTGCAGACTGTGGGACATGCTGCAGACTGTGGGACATGCTGCAGACTGTTGGACATGCTGCAGACTGTGGGACATGCTGCAGACTGTAGGACATGCTGCAGACTGTGGGACATGCTGCAGACTGTGGGACATGCTGCAGACTGTTGGACATGCTGCAGACTGTTGGACATGCTGCAGACTATGGGACATGCTGCAGACTGTTGGACATGATGCAGACTGTGGGACATGCTGCAGACTGTTGGACATGCTGCAGACTGTTGGACATGCAGCAGACTGTTGGACATGCTGCAGACTATAGGACATGCTGCAGACTGTTGGACATGCTGCAGACTGTTGGACATGCTGCAGACTGTGGGACATGCTGCAGACTGTGGGACATGCTGCAGACTGTTGGACATGCTGCAGACTGTTGGACATGCTGCAGACTGTGGGACATGCTGCAGACTGTGGGACATGCTGCAGACTGTAGGACATGGTGCAGACTGTGGGACATGCTGCAGACTGTGGAACATGCTGCAGACTGTTGGACATGCTGCAGACTGTTGGACATGCTGCAGACTATAGGACATGCTGCAGACTGTTGGACATGCTGCAGACTGTGGGACATGCTGCAGACTGTTGGACATGCTGCAGACTGTTGGACATGCTGCAGACTGTTGGACATGCTGCAGACTGTTGGACATGCTGCAGACTGTTGGACATGCTGCAGACTGTTGGACATGCTGCAGACTGTTGGACATGCTGCAGACTGTTGGACATGCTGCAGACTGTTGGACATGCTGCAGACTGTTGGACATGCTGCAGACTGTTGGACATGCTGCAGACTGTTGGACATGCTGCAGACTGTTGGACATGCTGCAGACTGTTGGACATGCTGCAGACTGTTGGACATGCTGCAGACTGTTGGACATGCTGCAGACTGTGGGACATGCTGCAGACTGTTGGACATGCTGCAGACTGTTGGACATGCTGCAGACTGTTGGACATGCTGCAGACTGTTGGACATGCTGCAGACTGTGGGACATGCTGCAGACTGTTGGACATGCTGCAGACTGTTGGACATGCTGCAGACTGTGGGACATGCTGCAGACTGTTGGACATGCTGCAGACTGTGGGACATGCTGCAGACTGTTGGACATGCTGCAGACTGTTGGACATGCTGCAGACTGTGGGACATGCTGCAGACTGTGGGACATGCTGCAGACTGTAGGACATGCTGCAGACTGTGGGACATGCTGCAGACTGTTGGACATGCTGCAGACTGTTGGACATGCTGCAGACTGTTGGACATGCTGCAGACTGTAGGACATGCTGCAGACTGTTGGACATGCTGCAGACTGTGGGACATGCTGCAGACTGTTGGACATGCTGCAGACTGTGGGACATGCTGCAGACTGTTGGACATGCTGCAGACTGTTGGACATGCTGCAGACTGTTGGACATGCTGCAGACTGTGGGACATGCTGCAGACTGTTGGACATGCTGCAGACTGTTGGACATGCTGCAGACTGTGGGACATGCTGCAGACTGTTGGACATGCTGCAGACTGTTGGACATGCTGCAGACTGTGGGACATGCTGCAGACTGTTGGACATGCTGCAGACTGTGGGACATGCTGCAGACTGTGGGACACTTGCGTATCTGCAGATTCTGGCATCTCATTGGCTGGAGCTGATGTCGCTGTTCTGTCCGTGTTCCATTTTCAGCCTTTTACATCAAACCTGCATCTTTCTTCATTTTTCAAATAACTTTCATATTTTATTTTGCACATTTGTCACATTTCACATCATTTCTTTGCTTTGATTCTTCTTCGTTGGTGTCGCAGTTTCCCGTTTGTCCAGGTTTTGGGCGTAGACCAGGATCAGAGCTGCTCCCAAATGGTGACTGTTTTTGGTAAACGCCATCTTTATAAATGATTTACCAAAGAAACCGTCCTCCTCCTCCCCATCATCATCATCATCCTCCTCCTGCAGCTGGAGTTTGCAGGTCTCCATCATGTAACCGGGTAAACGAAGGTGAGGAAACCTCCTCCTCCTCCTCCCTCCTCCTCCTCCTCCTGCTCCTGCTCCTGCAGCTGGAGTTTCCTCTCGTGTTTTTGGGCCACAGCTGTAGTTTGGCTGAGAAACGGGTCACGTCTGCGTCCCGCCTCCCACCAGCCGTCTGACAGGAGGAGGTTCCCGTCAGAGAGGAGCTGAAGAGGAGCAGCAGGAGGTTCCCGTCAGAGAGGAGCTGAAGAGGAGCAGCAGGAGGTTCCCGTCAGAGAGGAGCTGAAGAGGAGCAGCAGGAGGTTCCCGTCAGAGAGGAGCTGAAGAGGAGCACCAGAAGGTTCCCGTAAGAGAGGAGCTGAAGAGGAGTCCAGACCTCCAGGAGGGTTCAGGACCTCCCGTTCCTGCCGTGGAGTCTGGATCCGGTGACCGTGTTTAATGAGATGGACGGGTTCTCTGATTGGTCAGCAGAGCAGATGTGAGAGAACGAGTCCAGGAGATGATGATGATGATGAAGAACGTTCCGGGTTCCACCTGCTGTGATGAAGCATCACGGTGGAAGAACCTGCAGAGAAACAAAAATAAAAACAAAGACGAGTTTTTGAAAAATCTGTTAATTTTGTTTCTGTTTGATGAACTTTTAGGCCACGCCCCTTTCAGACCACACCCCCTAAAGGAGGCGGGGCTTCGTTCTGGAGTCTGTCCTGGACGGCGGGACGTGACAGACATCATTTCATCCAGAAACAGACTGAAGCGCCATGAGGAGCAGGAAGTGGGCGTTACCATGGTTACAGTGGAGGTCAGCGCAGGAAGTGGACGTTACCATGGTTACAGTGGAGGTCAGTGCAGGAAGTGGACGTTACCATGGTTACAGTGGAGGTCAGCGCAGGAAGTGGACGTTACCATGGTTACAGTGGAGGTCAGCGCGGCTTCTGTTTCTGTTTTCGGACAGAAACTAAAACTTTACATGACTGAACTCATAGAAGAAAAACTCCGAGTTTACTTTAAACTTTCATTTAGACGTCGTAACAGCGAACAGATGCTGCTGCCAGAAGATCCCAGCAGACGTCACTGATGAGTGAAAAGGTTTGTTATTCTCTATAAAACATGGATAAATTTAGCTGCTCTCCAACTCGTAGGTAGACTGCTACACTTTCACTGTCAGCTGGTACAACTCCTGTAAAATGATGAATGTTAGTTTATCATAAAACTCTTTAATTTAGTTTAAACATGTATGCATTAACATGCTAGCGAATGAAAGCTAATGTACGAGTCCAAGTAGACACTCGCCAAAGTTTTAACAGGATAAATCATAAGATAATACATATATATATTGTAGATCATTGGTTGTACCATCCGACATTTTCTACAGTCAGAAGATCAAAATACAGTAAAAAAATGGATTTAAACACTTACATTTAAAATCAAACATGAATGTTTTTAACACGTTCCAGACAAAACTTTTATAAAAATTTCTTTTTGTACGCTGGATTTGTCAAAATACCCAAACAACTTAAATTTACCTAAAATACTGAAAAATAAAATAAAATAATAAATCAGTCAGCCAGAAAAACAATGAAATGAGAAATAAATTTTTTTTTTTTTTTAGTTTGTTTGATTCAAAGTAAAAACAGAAAAATAAAATCATCGTTCATGTTTCTGTTGTTAGAATAAAAAGTCAGAATAAAAGCTGCAGGAAAGATTTATAGACACGAAACGTGAAATAATCGGTAGGAAGATGACGCGTGAGGCGACCGGGTTTTTGTCTCAGACTGAGTCTCGGTGTGAATCAGGCGGGACAGAAACTTTATTTTGGAAAAGGAACCAAACTGACAGTGGAAGCAGGTACGTTTTTGTTGTTTTTGGCACATTTCTGGTTTTTATTGATGACGGGCTGCAGAGGCTTCAATGAGGAACTTAAAACAGTTTAAAACAAAATGATCAAAAATGTTTTAAATAATAAGCTCATATGAACATCCTGAAGATGAACCAGTTCAGTTTCAGGGTGCAAATTTCGTTTATTTCTTTAGAGCTTCTTTAATTAAATCTGATAAAAAGTTTGTTTTTAATAAGGATGAAAATGACCAAACTGAATCCCTCCATGTCAGAGAAGAAAAAGATAAATAATGTGGGAACAGAGTCGTGTTTTATCGGAGCGACGAAGGACAAACTGGACTAAAAGACTAAAAGAGGTTTTTGTCTCAGACTGAGTCTCAGTGTGACTCAGGGAGGAAACTACCGACTTTTATTTGGAAAAGGAACCAAACTGAACGTCCAAGCAGGTGGGATTTCACAGAAAAACGCACCAAAAATCATTTATTTCTTCTTTTATGTCAAATTTCTCCATTTTCAAACATCGTTTTAAGGTTAAACTGGAGTGGACAAACGTGTAAATGATGTAAAATAAAATCATTTCAGGGTTTAATATATAAGTTATAGATCACAAATACAAAGAAAACATCCAAAGAGACATTTAGTGAAAGAATCAGATGAGTTTTTGTCTCAGACTGAGTCAGAGTGAAGAAGCAGGGACGGAACCAGCGAGATTTCATTAAAACTTTATTTAAAACTTCTTTTTATTGTTTCAGCCAGAAAATCACAAAATCATTTCTTCATTAAGGAGCAATTAAAGTTCGTAAGACCACAACAGGCAGAAGCAGCAGACTCGTATGCCTGAATAAATATATTTCATATTCAAAAAAGTTTTTTGATTCATAAATTTATTTAAAAGTTAAACTGATGCAGACGTTTTCACGGACCATAAATCGGCTCAACTTGAACTGAGAAGAAAGACACAAACGTAAAAAATAAAAAAAACGGGGTCAAAATGCTGCAGAAAAAACATGAAATAGAAAGAAAATCAGTTGAAAGATAACGACAACGTGATGTTTGTCACGCAGCGAGGAATCAGGAATCAGGAATCAGGAATGAACCAAGAATCAGGAATCAGAAATCAGGAATCAGGAATCAGGAACCAGGAATGAACCAGGTACCAGAAATCAGAAATCAGAAATCAGGAATCAGGAATCAGGAACCAGGAATGAACCAGGTACCAGAAATCAGAAATCAGAAATCAGAAATCAGGAATCAGGAATCAGGAACCAGGAATGAACCAAGAATCAGAAATCAGGAATCAGGAACCAGGAATGAACCAAGAATCAGAAATAAGGAATTAGGAACCAGGAATGAACCAAGAATCAGAAATCAGGAATCAGGATTCAGGAACCAGGGAATGAACCAAGAATCAGAAATCAGGAATCAGGATTCAGGAATCAGAGAAGATGAGCCGTTGGGCCGTTGGGCGTCCGGCGTGAACCGGGCCGAATCGGGAATCAGGAGTCCGAAGCAGTGAACGGAGCCAAGAATCGGAAGTCAGGAATCAGGCGTGAACGGGCCGTCGGGTCGGAGTCCGGCGTGAACGGGCCGTCGGGTCGGAGTCCGGCGTGAACGGGCCGTCGGGTCGGAGTCCGGCGTGAACGGGCCATCGGGTCGGAGTCCGGCGTGAACGGGCCATCGGGTCGGAGTCCGGCGTGAACGGGCCATCGGGTCGGAGTCCGGCGTGAACGGGCCATCGGGTCGGAGTCCGGCGTGAACGGGCCGCTGGGTCGGAGTCCGGCGTGAACGGGCCATCGGGTCGGAGTCCGGCGTGAACGGGCCGTTGGGTCGGAGTCCGGCGTGAACGGGCCGTTGGGTCGGAGTCCGGCGTGAACGGGCCGTTGGGTCGGAGTCCGGCGTGAACGGGCCGTTGGGTCGGAGTCCGGCGTGAACGGGCCATCGGGTCGGAGTCGGGCGTGAACGGGCCGTCGGGTCGGAGTCCGGCGTGAACAGAGTCGGGTTTTTGTTGAGCTTCGAGTCTCGGTGTGACGGCTCAGGGAGGATACAAGATCAACTTCGGAACAGGATCGAAACTGTCGGTTTACAGACGTGAGTGACTTAAAAATACTGTAAATATGAGATTAATAAAAGGTCAGATGAGTTTTTCTATCTGCTGAATATTTACAACCCAGATTATTTTCACTTACTGTTAAATACACTTGAAGACGATAAAATCTGAGACAGTTGTTAAAAACTTCATAAAACAAAGAAAAGTTTAAACAGAAAAAGGAAAAAAACCTTTTTATTTAATCTAAAACCTAAAGTTTTAGGAAACTCAGGATTAATTTTTTTTATTTTACATATTTTTCTGTTTGAGAAATAAAAACGTTAACTCTGACAGCGTTGGTCTGATCTTAGACCTTTTCTACGTTTAAAGATTTTTCAGTCGTGTAGTTTTTGTTCAGCTGTCGGTCACAGTGTGAGAGGAAACGCTGAGAAACTCATTTTTGGTCGAGGAACTCGACTGATTATCAGCTCAGGTGAGACAGAAACTTTACGTATCTGATTAGAAACGGCCGTAAAAACTAAATAAATCTGCTTTTTGTCTAAAATTCACCTTCGAATGCCCCAAAACTCCTTTTCTGTTTGCCGTGTAGAAAAAAGTTAAAAAATATTTAGAAAATGTGATTAAACTTTGAAAATCAGAGAAAACGTTTCTGGTTACGACTGAGTGATTGAAATAAACTGAAAAGTTTGCTGTATGTTTGATTTCCTGAACTTTAAACGGTCGTGTAGTTTTTCGTGAAGCTCGATGTCACAGTGTGACAAGAAACACGGAAAAGCTGATTTTCGGTCGCGGAACTCGACTGACTGTCGACTCAGGTGAGATGAAACCAAAATATTTAATCTAAGAACAGAAAATGGAAATAACTTCCACAATCACATGAATCAGTTCTTTCCTCGTAAGAAAATCTTTTTTTTGAGAAAAAACGAACTGATTCAAATCATCGGGATGTTTTAAACTTAAGACTTTGGCTGCAAGTTTTCAGCTGAAGGTTTAAAAGTCCGAATGTTTCATGTTTAACTTTTTCAAAAGGAAGGAACCGAAATATAAACCAGTTCAAAACGTTTTCTGCTTCCCTTGAAAATCAAGTGAAAAATAAAGATTTAATTCTCAAGTTTCAATTATTCAAATATAAACTGATAATGAGAAAAAAAAATAATAGAAAAATGATCTGCTCCAGATTAACGTAGATTATATAAAATAATAATCCAGAAATAATCTGCTCCATATTAATTTAGATTATATAAAATAATAATCCAGAAAAAACAGCTCCAGATTAATGTAGATTATACAGAAAAATGATCTGCTCCAGATTAACGTAGATTATATAAAATAATGATCCAGAAATAATCTGTTCCAGATTAATTTAGATTATATAAAATGATAATCCAGAAATAATCTGCTCCAGATTAATGTAGATTATACAGAATAATATTCCCGAAATAATCTGCTCCAGATTAACGTAGATTATCATACAGAACAATAATCCAGAAAAAAATCAGCTCCAGATTAATGTAGATTATACAGAATAATAATCCAGAAATAATCTGCTCCAGATTATTATAGATTATACAGAATAATAATCCAGAAATAATCTGCTCCAGATTATCATAGATTATACAGAATAATGATATAGAAATAATCTGCTCCAGATTATCATAGATTATACAGAATAATCTGCTCCAGATTATCATAGATTATACAGAATAATGATATAGAAATAATCTGGTCCAGATTATCATAGATTATACAGAATAATGATATAGAAATAATCTGGTCCAGATTATCATAGATTATACAGAATAATCTGGTCCAGATTATCATAGATTATACAGAATAATGATATAGAAATAATCTGGTCCAGATTATCATAGATTATACAGAATAATCTGCTCCAGATTATCATAGATTAAACAGAATATGATATAGAAATAATCTGCTCCAGATTATCATAGATTATACAGAATAATCTGCTCCAGATTATCATAGATTATACAGAATAATGATATAGAAATAATCTGCTCCAGATTATCATAGATTATAGGGCTGGGCGATATGGACCAAAAGTCATATCTCGATATATTTAGGCTGAATATCGATATACGATATATATCTCGATATTTTTATCGCAAGGTGAGAGCAAATATTTTGTTACAGTCAGAGCCAAATATGACGTTACAAGTCGTTTAATTTAAACAGACCGGATGAATTAATGCTCAGCTGTTCAAAGAATGATAAAATGTAAACAGAAATACTGTATAATACTGTATGTAATAATACTCGCAGATGCAAGTAAGGAACATTACACAGAATAAAATGTAGCAAACCCTAGTAAGGTCAGCATTTATATACAAAGACAAAACAAACACACTTTGAACTCCATATCTCGATATGGGCGATATGGTTCAATTCCATATCTCATTTGAAAATATATCGATATATTTTTCATATCGATATATCGCCCAGCCCTAATAGATTATACAGAATAATCTGCTCCAGATTATTGTGACAGTTCAGAGCCAACCTTTTTGTTTGTGTGAATCTGATCCGGTCGTGCAGTTTCTGATCAGCTGTTTGTCACAGTGTGAGAGGAACGAACGATAAACTGATCTTCGCCCGTGGAACTCGGCTCATTATCGACTCAGGTGAGACAGAAATGTTCGATAAAAGTAGAAACTCGTCGTCAGCTTGTTTCTGGGGATCATCAGCCTGACCAGCTGTTGGTAACGATAAAAATCAGACGTGAAGTTTTTCTTTTTCACAGCGTGAAAACGAACATGTAGAAAATTAAACTGAACATAGTGTCATTTTGGGATTAAATTAGATTTTCCTGGTCAGAAACTGAAGGTTTGAGTCAAATAAACGTTCACAAGTCTTTAAATTGGATCACTGGAGCTTCTAAACAAATTTATTCAGTTAACAAAACTAAACTTTCCTTTGAGTGCAGATTAAGAATAGGAACGTGTTTTCTGAGTTAACAGTTGAAAAGACGGAGAGGAGCAGAGCAGTTTTACAGAGATGAGGATGGTGATGAAGGTTTTTGTCCGGCTGTGTGCTGTGGTGTGACTACTGGTGGATCTTACGGGAAACTGGTGTTCGGATCCGGCAGCAGGCTGACGGTGGAGAGACGTAAGGTTTCATTTACATCTTCAGTTTGTTCAGACTGAAAACAGCAGTTTTTGCATGTTTAATGTCACAATGCTGAATTTGTGTTTATTAGAGAATTAGACTTTAACTATTTTTAGATTTTAAAAGTCAAAACAAACATAATTTAATGAATCCTCACAGATTCCTAACAAAAAGTTACGTTCAGCTTCTTCAGGCCACAGACCGGCCGATGTCAGTGAACGGCCTGTAAATATTATCTAAAAATGAAAAGTTGCACTTTTCTTTTATGAATGTCAGCACTGAATTTTGGCCGAACCATCAATACCAAAAGATCAATGAGTTTTAAAGTTTTAACCCTTTAAATTCCACTTTGCATACATGTGCTCAACTAAACTGATAAGGGGTTAAAATAAAGTGATTATGAAAATTATTTTTTTGTGAGGATTATAGAGCCCTGGAGTATTTAAAAGTTATTTTTTTGATGCATTTTCTTTTTGTGTTAGGGTTTGTTTTTTAAAGTGACGTCAAACTTCTTAAGGGCACGGACTGGCCAATGGCCTGTTATTATATAAAAATTAAAAGTTGCAACCAGGTAAAATAAGAGAAGTGTTTAAAATAAAATACAAAAAAATGTGGGAAAAAATCCAGTTTGAACTGGAATGACAGCGTTGCTAAATTCCCCAAATGACTGACCTGAAAAATTAGCTGTCTTTTATGCATGTGGTCTGACTGATAACAATGATTGAAAAAACAAACACCAAAATTGTAATTGTGAGACCCTTTCACGCTCAGAAAACCTCACATGAAAGAAGAAAAAAAGGTTTTTTACTTCGTTGGATGTGTTCAGCATTTTCCAGGTTTTACTGGAATAACATTGAAGTCTCTGGTTTTTTTCTAAGATAGGGGCATTTTGGTATGGCTTATATTGAGTGTGAGAAGTGTGGAGGAGAAAATGTATGGTGTAGAAGGCTTTTAATGCAAGTAATGTGGCACGGTTGGTTAAGGAGGAAATGAGGAGGATTTTAGTTAGAGACCTTAGAGAAAGAGTTACACCCCCATCTTTAGAAGTATGGTGCAGGTCACACTGCACAAGTTTTGCTGTTTGATTAGGAAAAGTAAAATAGGGTTCACCCCCCTTGGGGGGGCTGGGGGTTAAAAGTTCTTGTTTGAAAGGTTGGCAGTTTAGTTTGTTGAAAAGCTGTAGGTGGTTGGAGATTTTTCCTGAGACCTAAAACGGAGCAGAAGTTTAGGGGATTTAGCAGCTGGAGGTTTTCGGTCAGCTGTCAGTCACAGTGTGACGAGAGGAAACGATAAAATCATCTTCGGTCGTGGAGTTCAGCTCTCCGTCGAGTCAGGTGAGAGGAAAATAAGCGACTTTGCTCCAGATGTGTGTTTGCGTGGAGGTTTTAGAGTCGGACAGACGGACGGGGGGGTCCGGTGGGATCGGGCCGGGCGTCACGCTTTCTGATCATTCTGATCAATAACTGATGGCAGCTTCATCTCACAGACCGTAAACTTTCCAGTTTAAACACGTTTCTGCTGCATTCAGTGGAAATCGTCTCAGTTTGAACTCAAACTCAAACTCGGGTGAAGTTTTCGTACTGGGACTCGTCACTGTGTGAAAACTGGAGGCTACGATAAAATTCTGTTCGGATCCGGAACCACGCTGACCGTCCAGTCCAGTGAGTCCACGATGCTTTTCTTCATCTACAGTAGAAACGCTTTTTATTGCAGCTGATGAGTGAATATTAGATTATAAAAGTTGTTCTAATGAACTCCAGAAAACAACCTAAAATAGAGATGAAATAAACTGGGATTATAATCCGAGATAAAACTTTAAACTGTAGTTTGAGCTGGTTCACAGTCAGAGATTTATTTATCGTCATCATCATCATCATCAGATGATAAAAGACTGAACTGGCTGTTAACGGCAGTACAAACTTTCATAGACAATGCAAAAAATTTCAGTTCAGCCGAAATTAAATTGAAATTCAGACATGATTTTAAATCTTATTATCTTATTATGTCTTATTATATCCTGTTGTAACTTATTACAACTTATTATATCTAATTATACCTTATTTTATGTTGTTGTATCTTATTACATTTTATTATGACCTATTATATATTATTACATCTTATTACAACTTGTTATATCTTATCATAACTTATTACACGTTGCTATATGTTATCATGTCTTATTATGACCTATTATATTTTATCTTTTTAGTTTTATGTTGTTTTTTTTTTGTTTTTTTATGACCTATTATATTTTCTCTTATTATAAGTTATTATATGTTGTTATATCTTATTACGTCCTATTATAACTTATTACAACTTATAATATTTACCATGTTGTTATAACTAGGGCTGTAACGATTCAGTTAAACAACGATTCGATTCATATCACGATTCATGGTTTCTGATTTGATTTCAAATCACTGACATGAGTCAGATCATATCGTTCTAAATGGACCGAATTCATCCATGAATGGAATCAAAAACCATGAACTATGATATGAATCGAATCATTAACTGAATCGTTTCACCCCTAATTATAACTTATACAATAACATGACTTATTATGTGTTGCTATATCTTATTATATCTTAATATGACTTATTATAATTTATTATATGTTGTTATATCTTATTACATCCTATTATAACTTATTACAACTTATTAAAACTTATATGTTATTATAAATATGTTAATATAACTTATTATATGTTGTTATAGTTTATTACATCCTATTATAACTTATTACAACTTATTATAGATGAAATATTATTATAACTTATTATATGTTTTTATATCTTATTATAACTTATTATACCTTATTTTGTCCGATTAGCTGTTATTATATTTCATTTTTCCAGGTTCTGAGTTGGTGGTTCTGTCTACCTGAAACAGCAGCGACGTTTAGAAGATGTGAAAATGAGTTGAAACATTTTCAGATTTCCATCAGAAACGTTTGGGAGTGAAAAACGAGCATATTTACGTTCATGCTGCAGCAGCTGAATGATGGGACGATGTTTATCTGAGGGACTGGGTTCATGTAGGGGGGTTGCTGCTGTGTGAATGCTGCTAATAAGATCATCTTTGGACACGGCACCAGTTTAACCATCGAACCCAGTAAGTACAGATGGTCATCACATAAAAACTGAATGAAAAAGTCAATATTCAAGGAAGTAATCTTTGTTTCTAGAAGTTTAAGGTTTTAAGTTTTCTACGTGTGATTAATAAGCAAAGTTGGTAAAAATCTGCATGTTGAAAAGAAACATGTTAAATGTTTGATGATGAATTAATTTCGTCTAAAAGCTGATTGGACGACGCGTCTGCGACACATTTACGGTGAAAAGCTGGGTTTGTGTTGTGGAGCTTCGTGTTGTGTGAATGTTGGACAAAAGATCACGTTTGGAGCAGGAACCAGATTAACGGTCGAAACCAGTAAGTGGAATTAAAATCAGACTTTTCTGAAGGGGACAGAAGACGTTTCACATGTAGGAGAGATTAAAAGTCTGCAAGAAAAGCCGATGATAAAAGCCTTTAAACCCGGAAAATCTTTACGATCATAAAATGCTTTCAACGGGAAATCATGACAAAAAAATAAAAAAAGAATTAAACATCCTCATCATGAAAACATGAAGACAAAAGAAAACTTTTAAAATTTGTGATTTAAAATAAAAATATTCTGTAAAGTAAAATTATAGAAATGAATAAATTCATCAAATCAAACAAAACTAAAGGAAGCTCAGTTTTAATGACAATAATGAAAATTTTATAAAAACATGTGATGACGTTTGTGTCACGAAGCTTCCTGATGTGTGAATAACAACCAGAGAAAGATCACGTTCGGACACGGAACCAGATTAACCATCGAAACCAGTGAGTCGTCTTCAGCAAGCATTTTCACGTTTTTGTCTCATCACACATCTGGACACCAGAGGATGGAAAATATTCATATTAATAATAATAATAATAATAAATATAAGCATTAATCTGTCTTAAAGTAAGTCCAACATGTTTCTGATCAGAAGAAAATAAAGAAAATCAGCTCAAATTTCTGTTTATAATATTTCATGTTTTAGAATTTAACATATAAATTACATAAAGTATCAGTCGCATTTCAGTAAAAACCAGTTATTTTAATTCTAAAACAAAATCAAAACAGAAAAAATCATCCTGATGTGATTTTACTGGACTTTAGATGAGATGATCTGCAGAGTTTGTGTCATTAAACATCCTGATGTGATTTTACTGGACTTTAGATGAGATGATCTGCAGAGTTTGTGTCATTAAACATCCTGATGTGTGAATGCTGGAGGAGTAAATAAGATCACGTTTGGAGCAGGAACCAGATTAACGGTCGAAACCAGTAAGAAAATTTAAAGATCATTTATTTCATTTTCATAAACAGATTTTAAAAAGAAAAGCATGAATATTTTACGTGAATACTAACACGCTGTGTTTGGCCCAGATCAGTCAGCAATAATCAGAATGATTAACACCAAAAAAATGAATAAATAACAAAAAATAACAATGAAAATGTTTCTAAAAAGCCAACGTTTTGCTAAATATTTCCAAATTTCTCTGATTTAAATAAAAAAACGTTTCATGTAAAGTAGAAATGTTCCAGTAAAACAAAGTGAAAAGAGATAAAAGAAAAATGTTTTTTAAATTTTGCTTCTGAAAGTTTTTCCCATGTACAGAAAAATTTCCTTAAAAACCTGATTTTAATGTAAAATAAATTTTATCAGACGGTTATTTTATTAAATGTTGGCTGTTAGTGAGTCCTGGTTTATGTGATGGAGGATGATGATGTGTGAATACTGGAGGTTTGAAAAAGATCATGTTTGGAGAAGGAACCAGATTAACGGTTGAAACCAGTAAGAAAATTTTGAAATCATTTATTTCATTTTCATAAACAGGTTTAAAAAGAAAAGCCTTAATATTTGATGTAAATACTAACATCTATGTTTGGTCCAGATCAGTCAGCAATAATCAGAATGATTAAATAAAAAAAGATTAAAATCATAACGTTTAAAATGTAAAATTTTTTCTAAACAGAATTTTCTGCTAAATATTTTCAAATTTCTGTGATTTATTAAAAAAGATTTCAGGTGTTTAAGTAAAAGAAATTTGAAGGCACGAATAAAATGAAAAGAAATAAAAGAAAAATGTTCTTTTCTAAATTTTGCTTTTGAAAGTTTTTCCGTTTACAGAAAAATTTCCATTAAAAGCCTGATTTTAATGTAAAATGATTAATTTTATCTGTTATAAAGACGGTTGTGTTATTAAATGTTGGCTGTTAGTGAGTCCTGGTTTGTGTGATGGAGGATGATGATGTGTGAATACTGGAGGTTTGCATAAGATCACCTTTGGAGGAGGAACCAGATTGACGGTTGAAACCAGTAAGAAAATTTAAAAATCATTTATTTAATTTTTATCAACAGCTTTAAAAAGAAAAGCCTGAATATTTTATGTAAATAATAACTATGTTCGGCCCAGATCAGTCAATAATAATCAGAATAAATGATAAATGGTAAAAAATTTTATAAAGAGCCAATATTCTGCTAAATATTTTCAAATTGCTGTGATTTAAAGATTTCACGTGTTCAAATAAAATTAAGTGAAAAGACAGAAAATTAAATAAAAACACAATTTTAAAGTACAAAAAAACAGAAATGGTAAAAATTTTCCTTAGTAAAATTTTCATTCAGAAAATTTTCCATTTTTATTTGTTAGAAAGACGGTTATTTTATTAAATGTTGGCTGTTAGTGAGTCCTGGTTTGTGTGATGGAGGATGATGATGTGTGAATACTCAAAGTTCGCAGAAGATCGTGTTTGGAGGAGGAACCAGATTAACGGTCGAAACCAGTAAGAAAATTTCAAAATCATTTATTTCATTTTCATCGACAGGTTTAAAAATAAAAGCCTAAATGTTTCACGTAAATACTAACACGCTGTTTGGCCCAGATAAGCCAACAATAATCAGAAAGATTAACACCAATAAATAAATTCTCAAAAATTAAAAAAAATAAAACAAAATTGTAAAATTTTAATGGTAAAATTTTTCAAAAAAAAAAAAAAATTCTGCAAAATATTTCCAAATTTCTGTGATTTACAAAAAAAAAAGATTTCATGTAAATTAGTTGTGTTCAAGTAAAACAAAGTGAAAAGAGAGAAAATTAAATAAAAACAGATTTTAAAGTACAAGAAAACTGAAAAGGTAAAAATCTTTTTAGTAAAATTACAATTTAGAAACTTTTCTCCGTTTCCAGAAAAATTTCCATTTTTTTCTGTTAGAAAGTCGGTTTTGTTATTAAATGTTGAGTCCTGGTTTATGTGATGGAGGATGATGATGATGGAGGAGGGAATAAAATAATATTCGCAGAAGGAACCAGATTAAACGCTGAACTCCGTAAGTGCTGAAGAGATTTAAAATATCTCAAACGGAAGATAAAATTCTTGAAGGAGCGAACGCGCTGATGTTCCACGTTTGGTTCAGATGAGGGTAAATGTGTGAACACTGACGTTAGGTTTGTTTCTAGTGCAGTGAAGTAAACTTTTCTGTGCATCCAGACGTGAAAAAGATGGTAAACAGGAGTTAGAAAACCAGAATAAAGCCGTTTTAGTCGCGGAGCTGCAGTTTGTGTCGTTAAACGTCCTGATGTGTGAACGCTGGAGGGTTCAGTCCCGTCCGGTTCGGAGGTGGAACCACATTAAACGTCCTGATGTGTGAACGCTGGAGGGTTCAGTCCCGTCAGGTTCGGAGGTGGAACCACATTAAACGTCGAAGCCAGTAAGTTAATTATCGCTGTTTCATCCAGATTTGATGATTTCTGTTCGTAGGATTTTTCCATATTTTATATTTATGCGACATTTGTTACCTGCAGGTAAAAATAGACAAAGACGGTAAACGTTAAGACTACTAAGTTAAATGGCTGCAGGAAGAAGAGTTGCTGGTTAGTTAAACCAGTTGGTGCTGGGTCATACTGGGAGGAGGAACTGGGATACCTGTGGAAACCAGTGAGGTCCATCTACGTCTGCTGTTCCTGCGCTTTGTAATGAACAGACCTGATGAGGGAACCCGGTGATCGGAACCACCGATCAGGTTATTGATCAGCAGGTTCCTGCTGTGTGACTGGATCAAACCAGCTCAAGATCCTGTTTGGAAGAGGAACCAGATTAATCGTTGAACCCGGTACGTCGAGATTATCCATGATGGAATGTTTCAGATGGCTCAGAGTTAGTCAGGTTTATTTAATCTGGTTTATTCTGGTTCTGGTTTAATCTGGTTTAATCTGGTTTGAGTCTGATGAGCAGGACTGAATTCTAACCCTTTATTCATGGTTTAATCTCATTTTAATCGTTGTTTAAGCTTAGTTTCATCTTGAATTTATCTTGAATTAAACTTGAATTGATCTTGGCTTAATCTTGGTTCAAGACTCCTTAAACCTTGATTGGATCCTGGTTTAATCTTGAGTTAATCTTGTTGGATCTTGGTTTAATCTTGAGTTAATCTTGTTTAATCTTGTTGGATCTTGGTTTAATCTTGAGATAATCTTGAGTTAATCTTGTTGGATCTTGGTTTAATCTTGGGTTAATCTTGAGTTAATCTTGTTGGATCCTGGTTTAATCTTGAGTTAATCTTGTTGGATCTTGGTTTGATCTTGAGATAATCTTGAGTTAATCTTGTTGGATCTTGGTTTAATCTTGAGTTAATCTTGAGTTAATCTTGTTGGCTCTTGGTTTAATCTTGTTGGATCTTTTTTAATCTTGAATTAATCTTGGTTTAATCTTGGTTTAATCTTGAGTTAATCTTGTTGGATCCTGGTTTAATCTTGAAATAATCTTGGTTTAATCTTGAGTTAATCTTGTTGGATCCCGGTTTAATCTTGAATTAATCTTGGTTTAATCTTGAGTTAATCTTGTTGGATCCTGGTTTAATCTTGGTTTGCTCTTGGTTTATGTAATCTTGAGTTAATCTTGGTCTGTGTCTGCTTCAGGTCCATGTTGCTGAACATGACAGGCAGAATAAAACGGTGCGTTCAGGTGAAAACAGACTTCCAGACTTCAGGCGGGTTTTGGTTCTGAGGTTTCAGACTGTGGGACATTCGGTGCTGGTCTGAATAAGATCGTCTTTGGAAGCGGAACCAAACTGGTCATTGATGACGGTGAGTTCATGATGGTTCAAAACCCGACTGGGTTGCTTGAGTTTAGTCTTGTAATCTAAGACCAGGTTCTAGGACCATTTTTCTGGGACCAGGTTCTGGGACCAGGTTCTAGGACCATTTTTGTGGGACCAGGTTTGTGGGACCAGGTTCTGAGACCATTTTTCTGGGACCAGGTTCTGGGACCATTTTTCTGGGACCAGGTTCTAGGACCATTTTCTGGGACCAGGTTCTGGGACCAGGTTCTAGGACCATTTTTCTGGGACCAGGTTTGTGGGACCAGGTTCTAGGACCATTTTCTGGGACCAGGTTCTGGGACCAGGTTCTAGGACCATTTTTCTGGGACCAGGTTCTGGGACCAGGTTCTAGGACCATTTTTCTGGGACCAGGTTTGTGGGACCAGGTTCTGAGACCATTTTTCTGGGACCAGGTTCTGGGACCAGGTTCTAGGACCATTTTTCTGGGACCAGGTTCTGGGACCAGGTTCTAGGACCATTTTTCTGGGACCAGGTTTGTGGGACCAGGTTCTGGGACCATTTTTCTGGGACCAGGTTCTGGGACCAGGTTCTAGGACCATTTTTCTGGGACCAGGTTCTGGGACCAGGTTCTGAGACCATTTTTCTGGGACCAGGTTCTGGGACCAGGTTCTGGGACCAGGTTCTAGGACCATTTTTCTGGGACCAGGTTCTGGGACCAGGTTCTGAGACCATTTTTCTGGGACCAGGTTTGTGGGACCAGGTTCTGAGACCAGGTTTGTGGGACCAGGTTCTGAGACCAGGTTCTAGGACCAGGTTCTGAGACCTTTCAGGTTTTTGTGCTGCGGCTTCAGACTGTGTGACATACACTTCTGGTGGGAATAAGATCGTCTTTGGAAGCGGAACCAAACTGGTTGTTGATGACGGTGAGTCTGGTTCTGCTGGTTCCTCTGGTTCTTCTGGTTCTTCTGGTTCTTCTGGTTCTTCTGGTTCCTCTGGTTCCTCTGGTTCCTCTGGTTCCTCTGGTTCTGCTGGTTCTTCTGGTTCCTCTGGTTCTGCTGGTTCTTCTGGTTCTTCTGGTTCTTCTGGTTCTGCTGGTTCCTCTGGTTCCTCTGGTTCTGCTGGTTCTTCTGGTTCCTCTGGTTCTGCTGGTTCTTCTGGTTCTTCTGGTTCTTCTGGTTCTGCTGGTTCCTCTGGTTCTTCTGGTTCTGCTGGTTCTTCTGGTTCTTCTGGTTCTTCTGGTTCTGCTGGTTCCTCTGGTTCTTCTGGTTCCTCTGGTTCTGCTGGTTCCTCTGGTTCCTCTGGTTCTTCTGGTTCTGCTGGTTCCTCTGGTTCTGCTGGTTCCTCTGGTTCCTCTGGTTCTTCTGGTTCTTCTGGTTCTGCTGGTTCTTCAGGGACAACATGATGAAGTAAAACCTGATATGATCCGGATCAGAGACCGTAAACCTGCTACCTCCTCCATGTTTGCTGGATTTCTCCGTGTTAACTCGGTACAGAGACAGAACCTGAGACATGTTGGTGGTGAACGGGTCTCCCTCATTAAAGAGACGAACCCGATGAAATAAAAAAAAAAAAAAAAAAAAAGAAAAAAAAAAAAAAAAAAAAAAAAAAAAAAAAAAAAAAAAAAAAAAAAAAAAAAAAAAAAAAAAAAAAAAAAAAAAAAATTAATTATAATAAAATAATAAAAACAGAGAATAAATGTCTGGGATGAACTTGTACAAATAAAGATTAAATTAAATAAAATAAAACAAATAAAGACAGAGACTACACATCTGGGACTAACCTGATTAAATAAAAATTAATTATAATAAAATATTAAAACAGAGAATAAACGTCAGAACCATGAAGTGAAGCAGATTTTTCCTGATGAAACCAGGATTTGGGCGTGGTTCTCGTTGAGTTTGTGTCATGGAGCTCGGTTCTGTGTGAGTTCTGACGGGTTTAAGATCTTCTTTGGAGAAGGAACCAGATTAACTGTGGAACCCAGTAAGTTCTGATTCTGATGCTGATCCATGCTGAATATCCATGATGGGAAAGATTTAGACCAGTTCACAGTGTTCAAGTGGAGACGAGATATTTATGGAATTACCGTCCGAACATGAAAACGTTAAACATGAACGTTAAAAATTAATTTTAGATAAAAAGAGTCGATTTTTTTAGTTCAGTTTGTTTCTGATAAATTTGTGTTGCTGAAAATCACATTCAGTTAAATCGACTAAAGATCTGATTTATAAGCAGATTCCTGCTTCCAGCCAGTAAGTACAAGCAAAATACCAGTAAGTACAACCAAAATACCAGTAAGTACAAGTTAAAATACCAGTAAGTACAACCAAAATACCAGTAAGTACAGTTAAAATACCAGTAAGTACAAGTTAAAATACCAGTAAGTACAACTATAATACCAGTAAGTACAGTTAAAATACCAGTAAGTACAACTATAATACCAGTATGTACAGTTAAAATACAAGTAAGTACAGTTAAAATACCAGTAAGTACAACTATAATACCAGTATGTAGTTATAATACCAGTAAGTACAACTAAAATACCAGTAAGTACAACCAAAATACCAGTAAGTACAGTTAAAATACCAGTAAGTGCAACTATAATACCTGTAAGTACAGTTATAATACCAGTAAGTACAACTATAATACCAGTAAGTACAACTATAATACCAGTAAGTACAACTATAATACCAGTAAGTACAACTATAATACCAGTGAGTACAGTTAAAATACAAGTAAGTGCAATCACAATACCAGTGAATACAACAAAAATACCAGTAAATTAAAATAAAACAGAATTTTCATGAGAAAATTTCCTGTAGAAAAACAAAACAAATTTTTTTCAGAAAATATGAAAATGTTGTATTGAAGATGTTTAATCTATAAGTTTTATTTATATGAAAAACATGTTATTGATAAGTTGTATTAATATTTAACATCTTTACGGTTAAACCTTTAGAAACATATCCAGTATTTATTCCCGGTTCTGATGGCTCTGGCTCGTGTGGGAATACTGGGATAAGATCCTCTTTGGACCGGAGTAACTAGAAACCAGTAAATTATGATGCAGATTTTCCTCTGAACAAAGAAAAAGTTTTATTTGTTTGTGAGAGTCGAACAAGCCGAACGTAGAAATGTTCGTTCTGGAAATAATCAGTCATAAAAAAGTCGACAAAATGCAGCGAAACTAATTATTTATATATTGTTGTTGTTGTTTATGTGCTGAGTTTACGGTGTTGTTGTTGTTGTTTATGGGCTGAGTTTACGCTGCGGAGGTTCATGTTGTGTGAATGATGGAAGAAAGATGATCTTCGGGAGGGGAACCAGATTAACCATTGAGCCCAGTAAGTTCTAAACTGGTTTATTATGGTATAAAATGTGGAAATGTTGAGCGAGCTGTTGCGGCTGGAGCAGAGTTTGAGTTTAAACCAGAATAAAAACTGAACGACGGTCGGTGTTGTATCAGCAGGAGGATTCTGGATCAATGAGGGAAGATTCAGATCACAACAATCTGATTCATTTATATTTAATGATCAAAAGAAATTGATGTTGGTTTGCAGGTTTGTGCAGCGACTTTTATTCTTCAGTAAATATTCGTATTAATTCATGATGTCAGACTTCCAGTCACTACAAACTGGTATTTGGATGTGGAACCAGTCATTTCTACTGATTATAGATTCTACTGATGATAGACTTATTCTGAACAAGAGCTGAGAATTTTACTTTTAATCTGAATAAATAATTCAAATTCATTCAGATTGAATTTAATTTGAATAAATAATTCAGATTTATTCAAATAGATTTTAATCTGAATATTTATTTAGATTTACTTATTTAGAATGTCTAAACATTTATTCTGATTAAATGTAATCAGAATGAATAAGTCAGATTTATTCAGATTAAATTGAATCTAAATATTTATTTAGATTTACTTATTCAGAATGTTTGAACATTTTTTCAGAGTAAATGTAAGCAGAAGGTATAATCCAGATTTATTTGGATTAAATTTAATCTGATTGAATAATTCATATTTATTCAGATTAAATTCAATCTGAATATTTATTTAGATTACGTATTCAGAATATTGAAACATTTATTCAGATTAAATGTAATCAGAATAAATAAGTCAGATTTATTCCGATTAAATTAAATCTGATTAAATATTCAGATTTATTCAGATTAAATTTAATCTGAATATTTATTTAGACTTACTTATTCAGAATATCTACTTAGTCAGATTAAATCTGATCTGAATAATAATTCTGATTAAATGTCAGTCTCTAACGTTGAGTTTCTGAACTGAAATCAGAGATCTGTGGTGGGGAATCTTGCTGGTTTGGGACTGGAACTTGATCCGCATCCATCTCTGTAACTTCAGAAATCATCTCTCATGTTTTAGGTTTCAGATTTTAAAGAGAAATTAGACTAAACAATCTGGTTGATGCTGATCAGTTTATGCTGTGGAGATTCATGCTGTGTGACGACTGGTACTGGATATAAGCTGCTCTTTGGAACTGGAACCAGTTTAACCATCGAACCCAGTAAGTTCAGATTCTGATCACGTTTTCTCTGGAGAATTATTTAAATAAATGATAAAAGTTCTGGCGGATTCAGGCTCGTTCATCTTTAGAAAACAAAAACAACCAAAGTTTGAGGGAAATGTTCTAAAAGCAGAATTAAAGAGCCGAGCTGCAGATTCTGTTTCTCCTGCAGAGATGCTTGAACAGAAACGATTCCTAAGAATAATCAGTAATATTTCACTTAATTAATGAAGATTTGATTCTGAATGCAGAGTCTTTATCTGCTGGTTCGGTTCTGGTTCGGTTCTTGTGATGTGGGTTCATGTTGTGTGACTGGAACTGGTCAATATAAGATCTTGTTTGGAACTGGAACCAGTTTAACCATCGAACCCAGTAAGTTCAGAGTCTGATCATAAATGTTTTCTCTGGAGATTCTTTAAAGTTAAATTCCTGACTGTTGGACAGATTCAGACTCATTAAATGACAAAAGGAAGCAAACAGAAAGAGATGAACTCTGATGTGGTTGGAAGCTCCGGGTTTCTAGTTGATCTGAAACCATGGTGACTGCAGAGATGCTCGTAAACAAACTATTTATAAGAATTTCCAGATTTCTAAAAGTTATTCTGAGAAAACATTTAATGTCATTAAATCCCGTTTTTAGATGAAATCTTGTTTTATTTACGACCAACAACTGTGGAAAAACACAGAAACTCCTGTTAATCAGGAATATTTCACTTAACTAATGAAGAATTAATTCACATTTTAGCTGCAGTGGAAACACAGACATGCATCAGAGTTTAACTGGGATTAACTGGTTTTACTGGTGGCCATTGTTGGGGAGAATACTTCCTAAAACTGAATGAATACCCACTTAAAAATGTATTTAGTAACGTATTCAGTCACATTTCTTAATTCTAGTATTAAATACTTCTCTTTAAAAAGCATTCATGTCTGTTAAATGCCACATTCTGCAGTTGCAGCTCCTCCTGCAGGAAAACAGAATATAATAATGATAAACATTATTTGAAATAAATCAAACAATTACCAATTTGTTCAAAACTCATTTTAATATTTATTCCAGTGCACAGATTATGTTTCTGTAATAAAGTGACAAAGAGCTTGTAACTACTTAATGCCATCTTGGCTGAAAGATTCATCTGTGCAGGTTTCCGATCGTGTTCGGCTCCTTTAGCCGTCAAAATGCAATAAAAAGCAGAAGTACAGGAAACAAACTCAGTGAGTAAAACATGGTAATCTAAAGTGTTTCTTCAGATTAGAGTTTGAGTCTTTGGGTGCAGCTAGCAGGTCGTTCCCAGGCAGATGGATTACACCGCAGCGTCAGGCGTCGCTCCGTTTTAAAGTCGTGTTTCCAGGATGTAGATCCATGTTTCCATCAGTGATGCAGGAGGATCCGGCTGAGGTTGATTCCAGCTCCGGGTCCGAGTCCAGACCTGACCACGTGAATGCGGTAGTGATGCTACAGCAGCATGCTAGGGAGCGTTCAGGTCCCGCGCTATTTACTGGAAATTATGGGATTACCTACGCAACACTGGGCTTGTGCCACAAATAAATTGTTTATTTATTGGGGAAATGAGAAAAACACACAAGTATTCTGATGTTATTACAAATGTAAACTGTATTCTAAATACCCAGATTTAAAATAGTAACTTTACCAGAATACAGTTACTCATAAATAGTATTCTAAACACGTGTATTCTGTTACTCCCCAACACTGCTGGTGACAGAAGTTTCTTGAATCTGCTGAAAGTCTTTATCTGCTGGTTCGGTTCTGGTTCGGTTCTTGTGATGTGGGTTCATGTTGTGTGACTGGAACTGGTGGATATAAGATCTTCTTTGGAACTGGAACCAGTTTAACCATCGAACCCAGTAAGCTCAGATTCTGATCGTAAATGTTTTCTCTGGAGATTCTTAAAAATTAAAAATGATAAAAGTTAAATTCCTGAAGTTTTGGACAGATTCAGTCATTAAATTACAAAAGAAAACAAACAAACAAACAAACAAAGATTGACTGTGATGTATTTGGCCCACGACAGAAAAAAAACCCAAAACAAAGAAAATATGAGTTAATGAGCGAAGCAGTCTAGTTTTCTCTTTACAGTTAATCTGACTGCAGAGATGCTTATAAACAAATTATTTGTAAGAATTTACAGATTTCTAAAAGTTTTTCTAAGAAAACATTTATTTTAAATCATCAACATTCTGTTTTCATCCAGTTTAAAATGTTTTATTTACCACCAATAAAAACTCCTGTTAATCATTAATATTTCACTTAATTAGTGAAGAAATTCACATTTAGCTGCAGAGGAAAACGCAGACATGCATCAGAGTTTAACTGGGATTAACTGGTCTTACTGGTGCCATAAATCCTCCTTTTTCTAATGAAAACATGAACGTATTTAATCTGCTGGAAGTCCGGATGGAGAGTTTTTATCTGCTGGTTCGGTTCTTGTGATGAGGGTTCATGTTGTGTGACTGGAACTGGTGTAAATAAGATCCTGTTTGGAACTGGAACCAGTTTAACCATCGAACCCAGTAAGTAAACATTTACTTTCATAACTGTTTAAATATTCTAATCAGCAGAAAAATGTTTGATTGAAATTTAAGCTGCAGAGAAAATATAGATAGAGATGATAAAAATGATGATAATGTTTTACTCATTTAGCTAATTATGCAGATAAATGGTATGTGCGATTATTTACACCATAAAAACTATTTCCTGTGAAAACATTGACTTGTTTAAATTATTAAAAATGTAAATGTAGTACCGATATTTCTCTGAATATAGTTCAGTTCTTCCTGCTAACTTTATGTTACGCAGCTAAATGCTGTGTGACTGGTGGAGGAAATCAATATAAGATGTACTTTGGACCTGGAACCAGACTCACCATAGAACCCAGTAAGCTGATAAATACGTTATACTGCTTCATCAACATGTACTTCCTCATACTTCATTTACTTTCTTCATTTAGAAACACTATTTAAATTTAAGATGCACGAAAAATATAGATTATGATAAAATGATGATAATGTTTGAGGGAATCAGCCAATTACTGTAGATCATATTATTTACATAACAGAATGAAATATTATTTACACTGTATGTAGTACGTATTATGTAATATTATTTACATAATAGCATGTAATACATATGTTATTTTATTTACATAAAACAATTTTATAGACGCGATCATATATATTTCAATAACACATAATACATTTACATAGTAATATATAATATAATTGACATAATAACTTTTTCCTGTGAAAACAAGAACTTGTTTGAATTATTAAAAGTTTAAATGTAGTACTGATATTTCTCTGAATATAGTTCAGTTCTTCCTGCTAACTTTATGTTATGCAGTTAAATGCTGTGTGAATGCAAATCAAAACAAGATCTTCTTTGGATCTGGAACCAGTTTAACCATTGAACCCAGTAAGTAGTCATAAATATATATATTTTTTACTGATAGAAAATTTTCATAGTTCTGCTCTGAGTTTTAGTGAACAGTTAATAGATCTGGAAGTAATTGATCAATCTTTAAAACCATTCATGAAAAACAAGAGAAACCATTATAAAACATATAAAACATTACAAACCATTATTAGCCATTATAAACATTATAAACAATTATTAACCATTATTAACATTATGAGCCATTACTAACATTTATAACATTTTAAACAAGTGTTTACCATTGGAAAAGATTATAGAACATGATTAACAATTATTAACCATTGTTAACAATGGTATGAACTTATTTAATCCCAGCCCTCATCCACCATGTGTCCTTCTGAAACCAAGTCCAAACCTCCCGGTCAGCTTAATGTCCTTGATGCCAACATATAGAACATGATAAAGAACACTGAGCAATCTGAAATCCCTTTTAAACATTCATTATACTTCACCTTTAACTTTGACTTCACATGATTTACTCCACACACACAAACTTCTCCTTCTTGTTCTAAATTTAGACAATTTAAATTGACAATTCCCTCTCAACTTACAACCCTCTTCCCTTTCATGGGACCACTTTTGGACATTTGCAGGTGATAATTTGTTTTTTTGCTTGAAACAATACCTGCGTGGTCTGAAAGTCAATAAGATCCTTTAGTTTTAGGACGTTTAACTTTAAAAATAATGAATTTGTGTGATCTCTGTAGCCTGTAGTCATATAATTGTTACCCCAAACCTCTGCACAATGCTGTAAATAAGGAAAAACAAGTAAATAATATAACATAAGAAGTGATTTCTGTCCCAAAACAAGTTCTGCTTTGTTCAAGATGGTAATACTCTTGGATATTTTTGTTTGCACATATTTGATATGTGTTTTCCAGTCATCACTCCTAAAAATTTCACTTCATCAACTTCCTCAATTTTCTTTCCATCAATCTCCAGATCTATTTCCAGATTCTCCTGTAGCACCACCAAAGACCATAAATCCAACTTCTTTTCATCGAACCACATTTTCAATTTTCTCAGTTCTATATTTACATGTTGCATTAAAACCCTCAAATCAGTCCCTGAACAATAAACATTTGTGTCGTCAGCAAATAAAACTACTTTCAAAATACCAGACACTCTGGAACCAATTATTAAACAGTTTTTCTAAAATTTTTGAGAATTGTGTCAGAATTTAAACAGGTCTATAGTTTGTGAAGTGGTGTTGGTTCCCAGACTTATAAAGAGGTATCACCTTAGTAACTAAGAGATCGCTTCATGTAGCCCTTTTTTAATATTCATATCAATGAGTAAATAAGAAGTTTATGGAACTGACGTGTTTTTTCTTTAGGTATTTATAAGTCAGTCATCAAGTATTTTCTCTAAAGTACTTCACTCCAGTTCTTCATCACCAGTTTGTGTCATGAAGCTTCATGATGTGTGAATGCTGCTGGAAATAAGCTCATCTTTGGATCTGGAACCAGATTAACCATTGAAACCAGTAAGTTCTGATAATCAGCCTTTGAAATACAAAAATTCATAATTCAAGATAAACTTTATTGTCCCAGCAGGAAACTTTGTCTTGGCTGCAGAATGATGACATCAGGAAAACTGATAAAATGGTGCAACAAGTTCAATAGCTTATGTACTATACGTTGATAAAATAATGATAAAAAAAATAGTGTGAAGTCAAATAGGAAAAATAAACAAATTGTGATTTAAAAGTGATAAAAAAAAATTAAAGTTTAGATCAAACTTGTCAAACAGAAAAACTTTATTTCTCTTTAGAAGTTTTATTAAATTATTAAATATGTCACAGTCTCACAGTTAAATGCTGGAAATATCTGCAACATCCAGCCAGAATGTAAAATAAAATAAAATAAAATGAAATAAAATAAAATAAAAGCTTTTATTGTGACCAGAAGCTTTTGTTCTGGTTTCATCAGTTTGTGTCATGAAGCTTCATGATGTGTGAATGCTGGTTCTGCAACAAAGTTCATCTTTGGACCTGGAACCAGATTAACCATTGAAACCAGTAAGTTCTGATATTCAGCCTTTGAAATACAATAATTCAAGATAAACTTTATTGTCCTAACGGGAACTTTGTTTTGTCTGCAGAATGATGTAAATAATGATAAATCTGCAACTGAAACACAAACACATCAGGATAATGTAGGATAAACATGTAAATAAATATAAATAAATGTTGTAAAACCAATTAAGACAAAAAAAGCTTAAATTATGATTAAAAAGAGAAAAATTAACAAACAGACGTCAAAGTTTAAATCAAGTGTAAAACATAAAAACTTTATTACTCTTTAGAAATTTCATTGAATTAATAAATATAATAAATAATAAATACAACTAATGTATAAAATTAGTTAAATTTAAATTAAATTAAATTAAATTAAATTAAATTAAATTAAATTAAATTAAAAATAAAATAAAATAAAATGTTCTGGTTTCATTAGTTTGTGTCATGAAGCTTCATGATGTGTGAATACTGATGCAAGAAAGCTCATCTTTGGATCTGGAACCAGATTAACCATTGAAACCAGTAAGTTCTGATATTCAGCCTTTGAAATACAATAATTCAAGATTCAAGATAAACTTTATTGTCCCAACGGGAACTTTGTCTTTGCTGCAGAATGATGTAAATAATGATAAATCTGCACCTGAAACACAACATCAGGAAAACAGATACAAGAGTGCAACAAGTTCAATAGCTTATATACTATATGTTAATAAAATAATAATAAAAAAAACTATTGTAAAGTCAAATAGGAAAAATAAACAAATTGTGATTTAAAAGAGAAAAAAAAATATCAAAGTTTAACTCAAACTTATCAAACAGAAAAACTTTATATCTCTTTAGAAGTTTTATTAAATTATTAAATATTTCACATTCTCACAGTTAAATGCTGGAAATATCTGCAACATCCAGCTAGCATGTAGAATAAAATGAAATAAAATAAAAGCTTTAACTGTGACCAGAAGCTTTTGTTCTGGTTTCATCAGTTTGTGTCATGAAGCTTCATGATGTGTGAATACTGGTTCTGCAAGAAAGATCATCTTTGGATCTGGAACCAGATTAACCATTGAAACCAGTAAGTTCTGATATTCAGCCTTTGAAATACAATAATTCAAAATACAACATAAACTTTATTGTCCCAGCGGGAACTTTGTCTTTGCTGCAGAATGATGTAAATAATTATAAATCTGCAACTGAAACACAAATACATCAGGAAAATGTAGAATAAACATGTAAATAGATTTTTAAAAATTTGCATAAAGTGGGACAAAAAACAAGCACAAGTTATGATCAAAAAGAGAAAAATAAACAGATGTCAAAGTTTAAATAAAAAACTTTATTGCTCTCTATAAATTTTATGACATTATGGAATATTTTTCACAACCATTTCTAAATAACAAAAATCTGCAACGTCCAACTGAATTATTAAATTAAATTAAATTAAATTAAATTAAATTAAATTAAATTAAATTAAATTAAATTAAATTAAATTAAATTAAATTAAATTAAATTAAATTAAATTAAATTAAATTAAACCTTTAATTGTGAACAGAAGCATCCAGAACTGGAAGTTTGTGTGCTGGAGCTTCATGATGTGTGAATGCTGGTGTAGGAAAGCTCATCTTTGGATCTGGAACCAGATTAACCATTGAAACCAGTAAGTTCTGATATTCAGCCTTTGAAACACAATAATTCAAGATTCAAGATAAACTTTATTGTCCCAGCGGGAACTTCGTCTTGGCTGCAGAATGATGTAAATAATGATAAATCTGCAACTGAAACACAAATACATCAGGAAAATGTACAATAGATATGTAAATGAATAAATAAAAAATTGTGTAAAATCAATAAAGATAAAAAAAACAAGCGTAGAAAATTATGTTTTACAAAGAGAAAAATAAACAGACGTCAAAGTTTAAATCAAAAGTGTCAAACATAAAAACTTTATTTAGAAATTTTATTAAATTATCAAATATTTCTCGAAGTCAGTCCTAAATAACAGAATCATCTGCAACAGCCAAGTATGAAATAAAATAGAATAAAACTAAATTAAATTAAATTAAATTAAATTAAATTAAATTAAATTAAATTAAATTAAATTAAATTAAATTAAATTAAATCTTTAACTGTGAACAGAAGCTTCCAGAACTGTAAGTTTGTGATCATGTGAATGTTGGTACTGGGGGAAGAAAGCTCATCTTTGGAGCTGGAACCAGGTTAACCAGTGAAACCAGTAAGTGAACATGAAGTTTTATGGTTCCATTTTGTAAAAATGATCAAATTTCCGTGAAAAATCCTGAACTGGATCTGGATTCTGTGAGATCCGGATTCTGTGAGATCCGGATCTGGATCCTGTGAGATCCGGATCTGGATTCTGTGAGATCCGGATCTGGATCCTGTGAGATCCGGATCTGGATTCTGTGAGATCTGGATCCTGTGAGATCCGGATCACATGTGTGGGATCAGTTTCGTCACCGGTGGGTTTGTGTGCTGGAGCTTCATGATGTGTGACTGGAACTAACCGGAACAAACTGGTTTTCAGCGGTGGAACCAGATTAACCATTGAAACCAGTAAGTAAAGAAGAGTTTTTATTTAAAAGTAAAACACAAACATAGTATTCATGTTCAGAGAAAGTTATTGATCTGCTGCAGATTATTTCGATTTTATTATGTTTATATCTGGATGCATTAAATGCAGAAACTGGTTTTAACTGGTCCAGATGGTCTCAGAGGTCGTGTCAGGAAGCTTCGTGTTGTGTGAAGGATGGAAGCAGATTTAGAGTCCGACCCCGTGAGTATTATAATAAGTATGAGAAGGATTATAATAAACAGGATTCTGTTCATGACGCGCATTAACAGGAGTTTATTTATGCTGGTAAATGTGGTTTTATGGGACCGGAGACCTTCTGTGATGGTTGGGATCAGGTTTTAGAACTGAAACCCGCTCATTTAAACTAAAACCAGCAGATTTATTCACAACCTCATAAAACTGCTGACGCGTCAGAATCTGCTTCAGGTGAAAAACTGATTCTGGACCCGGTTTGTGTCGTGGAGTCTGATGCTGTGTGAATACTGGAGGAGCAGGAAAACTGGTGTTTGGAGGTGGAACCAGACTAACCATCGAAACCAGTAAGTCCTGAAGTTTTAAACGTCTCAGAGAGAAAAACTTAAACGGAAAAAGAGAAATTATGTTTAAATAGAATATCAGGAGTTTCTGAGTGGGTGATATGTTATCGTGTGATTTATCGTCACAGAAATTCCCCGCGGTGATAATTAGTTGTCTCATGATAAAAACAATAAATTCAGTTTATCAGGTTGTTTTTACAGTTAAAGTTATTTTTGCTGTCTGTGATAAATGTCACATTCTTCTTCATGTTCCAGACTTGTTTTGGTGTCACTGCAGTTTCGTAGTACAGCTGTACTGCCTGAATTTTATGGCTCTTAATGGTGAGACAGATTTCTACCAGAACAGTTATCGTCACTCATCGTTACCGTGATGGAAACCAGAAGTTATCATGGAGCATTTCTGAGTCCCGTCTCCGTCTCTGACATTCCTGAATCAATCTGATGGAGGAAATTCTGACCTCAACACTTATGTTGCTCATTAATGGTTCAACTTATATCTCATTTTATTTCACTCGAACGTCACATTTAACTTAGTTTCCATGACCAGGACGGTTACCACTAGTTCAAATGTTAAAACCAGTAACTTTCCTCAGTATAACCTGGATAAAACCAGTAGCTTTCACCAGTATAACCTGGATAAAACCAGTAGCTTTCACCAGTATAACCTGGATAAAACCAGTAGCTTTCACCAGTATAAAAACCTGGATAAAACCAGTAGCTTTCACCAGTAAAAACCTGGATAAAACCAGTAGCTTTCACCAGTATAACCTGGATAAAACCAGTAGCTTTCACCAGTAAAAACCTGGATAAAACCAGTAGCTTTCACCAGTATAACCTGGATAAAACCAGTAGCTTTCACCAGTATAACCTGTATGAAACCAGTAGCTTTCACCAGTATAACCTGGATAAAACCAGTAGCTTTCACCAGTATAACCTGGATAAAACCAGTAGCTTTCACCAGTATAACCTGGATAAAACCAGTAGCTTTCACCAGTATAACCTGTATGAAACCAGTAGCTTTCACCAGTATAACCTGTATGAAACCAGTAGCTTTCACCAGTATAACCTGGATAAAACCAGTAGCTTTCACCAGTATAACCTGGATAAAACCAGTAGCTTTCACCAGTATAACCTGTATGAAACCAGTAACTTTCACCAGTATAACCTGTATGAAACCAGTAGCTTTCACCAGTATAACCTGTATGAAACCAGTAGCTTTCATCAGTATAACCTGTATAAAACCAGTAGCTTTCATCAGTATAACCTGGATAAAACCAGTAGCTTTCACCAGTATAACCTGGATAAAACCAGTAACTTTCACCAGTATAACCTGGATAAAACCAGTAGCTTTCACCAGTATAACCTGGATAAAACCAGTAGCTTTCACCAGTATAACCTGGATAAAACCAGTAGCTTTCACCAGTATAACCTGGATAAAACCAGTAGCTTTCACCAGTATAACCTGGATAAAACCAGTAGCTTTCACCAGTATAACCTGTATGAAACCAGTAGCTTTCACCAGTATAACCTGTATGAAACCAGTAGCTTTCACCAGTATAACCTGGATAAAACCAGTAACTTTCACCAGTATAACCTGGATAAAACCAGTAGCTTTCACCAGTATAACCTGTATGAAACCAGTAGCTTTCACCAGTATAACCTGGATAAAACCAGTAGCTTTCACCAGTATAACCTGTATGAAACCAGTAGCTTTCACCAGTATAACCTGGATAAAACCAGTAGCTTTCACCAGTATAACCTGGATAAAACCAGTAGCTTTCACCAGTATAACCTGGTCCAGCTGGGAGTTCAGTTTGTGTCATGAAGCTTCATGATGTGTGAATACTGGTGCTGCAGGGAAACTGGTCTTTGGAGCTGGAACCAGATTAACCATTGAAACCAGTAAGTATTTATTCTGAAACCAGTAAGTTCTGTTAAATTAGTTTTTGAAATACAATAATTCAAGATTCAAGATAAAGGCTTTCAAGTTTACCTGGTGCCGGCTTTCCGCGGGAACTTTGTCACATCAGAATGATGTAAATGATAATAAATCAGGATAAAACTGATAAAATGGTGCAAAGAGCTTTCAATAACTTATAATATAATAAATACCAATAGTGTACCAATATAAAGAGCATAAAGTCAGTTGGCTTTCACTAGTAAAAACACATAAAACACCAAATGATTTAACAAGAAATAAATATGCATCTCAAAGTTTAAGTCAAACTTTCAAAAAGAAAAGCTGCAGTTAAAGTAGAAATAAAACTAAAAACGTTAATGTAGATTTATGTAACGATGAGATTTTGTTGGTAGAAAATGACCAGTTCTGCTCCAGTTCACCAGTTTGTGTCACCAAGCTTCATGTTGTGTGAATACTGGTTCAGGCAAGATCATCTTCGGAGCTGGAACCAGATTAACCATCCAAACCAGTAAGTATTTATTCTGAAACCAGCAAGTCCAGGTATTCAGTTTTTGAAATATAAATAATTCAAGATTCTCTTAGACAAATTTTATTAAAGTCGATGCAGGAACTTAATAATCTGCAGCATCCGATCTAATGTTTGAGATAAAATAAAATAAAACTAAGATAAAATAAGATCGAAAAGAGTTAAATAACTAATAAGATCGAATAAAATGAAAATAAAGAGAATAAAATAAGATCGAATAAAATAAAATACAAATAAAATACCAAATAAAATGAAATCAATAAAATAAATATACAAATAAAAGTTAAAATAAAACTTTCCAAAAATAAAAGCTGCAGATAAAATAGAAATAAAATAAAATAAGATAAAATAAAATATAAACAATGAACCTCTGCTTGTAGAAACTGAAGTTCTGCTCCAGAACTGGACCAGTTTGTGTCATGAAGCTTCATGATGTGTGGATGGTGCTGGAAATAAGCTCATCTTTGGAGCTGGAACCAGATTAACCATCCAAACCAGTAAGTTCTGATATTCAGCCTTTGAAATATGATTAATTTAAATTTCAAGATAAACTTTATTGTCCTGGCGGGGAACTTTGTCTTCAATCGTGTATATACAATAAAATAAAGAAAAAACTAGTGTAACGTCAGTTAGGAAAAAACAAACAAATTATGATTTAAAGACATAAAAAAACAAGCAGATGTCAAATTTGAAATCAAATTTCTCAAATATTAAAACTTTATTACTCTTTAAAAATTTGATTAAATTATTACATAATTCTTGCAATCAGTCCTTAATGATAAAAAATCTGCAACATCCAACTAAGGTATAAAATAAAATAAAATAAAATAAATAAAATAAATAAAATAAAATAAAATAAAATGAAATAAAATAAAATAAAAATAAAATAAAATAAAATAAAATAAAATAAAATAAAATAAAATAAAATAAAATAAAATAAATCCTTTAATTGTGAACAGAAGCTTCCAGAAATGAAAGTTTTGTTCTGGTTTCATCAGTTTGTGTCATGAAGCTTCATGATGTGTGAATGTTGGTGCAACAAAGTTCATCTTTGGGTCTGGAACCAGATTAACCATTGAAACCAGTAAGTTCTGATATTCAGCCTGTTACATACAGTTAATTCAAGATAAACTTTATTGTCCCAGCGGGAACTTTGTCTTTGCTGCAGAATGATGTGAATAATAATAAATCTGCAACTGAAACACGACATCAGGAAAACAGATAAAATAGTGAAACAAGTTCAACAGCTTATCATGTAAAAAAAATATGTAAATAAACATCATAAAGTCAGTTAGAACAAAAGAAACATAAATTATGATTTTAAATAAATAAACAGACATCAAAGTTAGATTTAAACTTGTCAAACTTGTTTATCTGATAGTTTATTATACTTTATTATGTGCACGGTGAGTTTGGGAGGACTAGTTTCATCTGTGGTGTTTGTCTAACATGGGGCACATTTGACAATAAAGTTGACTGTGATTAAAAAAAACTTTATTACTCTGTAGAGATTTGATTGAATTATTAAATATTTCTCTGATCTGATCAGATTAATATGAAACACGATGAAATCTCTTATAAATGAAATGAAATGAAAATTCTTCGTAGATCCGGATAAACACCGACCTCCGTCCAGAAACTACGATCGTGTCAAATATTTATCAAACAGAAAACATTTATTCCATCAACCTGGAACAGAAAATAAAAGTGAAAGTAGAAATAAAATAAAAATATTAATGTCGTTTAATTAACGATGAGATTTTGTTGGTAGAAAATGACCAGTTCTGCTCCAGTTCACCAGTTTGTGTCACCAAGCTTCGTGTTGTGTGAATACTGGTTTAGAGAAGATCATCTTCGGAGCTGGAACCAGATTAACCATCCAAACCAGTAAGTATTTATTCTGAAACCAGTTAGATTTATATTTACATGAATTTGGTGAACTGGTTCCTCCTCAGTAAATATGTCGTTAGTTTTTATTTAATAAAAACAGGCGAGTTTTTCCACTTCGTTAGAATTCAGGAAAAACAGTGGAAATAATTTATGTAAAGGATATTTTATTTTAAAAAATGAGAAATAATCAATAAATATGAAGATAAACGATAAACAGAATTCGGTAAAATGTGGAAAATAAAACTGAAGTTGTGGAAAAATTGATCTTCAGAGTGAAATTATAATTTCAGGATAAAAATGATCAGTAACAATAATGTTTAATCTGGTTATGAAGAGATTATTTCAGCATTTCTGTTTAAATGATGTAAACGATAAACAGAGATAAACGAGTAAATGCTGGTGGAGGAGAACGACTGAATGATGGTGATTACTTCCTGGAGATATTGATCCGCTCAGAGATGATCGATCATCAATAGCAGACGCTTCATTCTGACTTTAGAATCTGAAATTAACTTTTAATAATTTATTTTGATTAAAACCTGAAATGTGACGAATGATGGAAAAATAATTATTCTAATATTTAACTCAGAATTTAGCGTGAGAGTTCTTCATGGTGGTGATCAGATTATCTCTGCAAGAGGAACCAGATTAATGAAGTTAATGAGTTAATTAATTATTAATGACTAGAAGCTATCAGCTAGGCTAATTACTCAATAATCAATAATGATCGTTCGCGTGTGAACATGGTCTCTATCGTGTTATTGATCATCGTATTGATCATCAATTCCTGGTCTGTCGGTGGAGTTTCTGTTGTCAGAATGAACTGGGAACGAGACCATATCTGGAACTGGAACCAGTCTGACCAGTAATCCCAGTAAGTTCTGATCAATATCGCCACTGTGTTACTGGTTGATCAGGATGCAGGTTTTAGATTTTATTTATCATCAATAGTTGCTGAAAGATTTTAATCAGAACATCCAACGTCAGATTTATTAAACATGTTAATAAGACTGGAATTATTAATAATTAGTTCTGGTCTAATGAAGCCGGCTCGTTAGACCTGAAGCAGGGATTCTTCTTCTCTGGTTGGTTTAACGTAGCGTTCCCAGTTTACGTCTCCCAGTTTCATGCTGTGTGACTACTGGAGCAAACCAGTATAAGATCTTCTTCGGAACTGGAACCAGACTCATTATTCAGCCCAGTAAGTCTTTGTGTCCATTACTAATGACGTTAATCTACTGGTTTAATCTACTGGTTTTATGTCAATCTACTGGTTTAATGACGTTAATCTACTGGTTTAATGGTGTCAATCTACTGGTTTAATCTACTGGTTTTATGTCAATCTACTGGTTTAATGACGTTAATCTACTGGTTTAATGGTGTCAATCTACTGGTTTTATGTCAATCTACTGGTTTAATGACGTTAATCTTCTGGTTTTATGTCAATCTACTGGTTTAATCTACTGGTTTTATGTCAATCTACTGGTTTAATGACGTTAATCTACTGGTTTTATGTCAATCTACTGGTTTAATGACGTTAATCTACTGGTTTTATGTCAATCTACTGGTTTAATGACGTAAATCTTCTGGTTTTATGTCAATCTACTGGTTTAATCTACTGGTTTTATGTCAATCTACTGGTTTAATGACGTTAATCTACTGGTTTTATGTCAGTCTACTGGTTTAATGACGTTAATCTACTGGTTTTATGTCAATCTACTGGTTTAATGACGTTAATCTACTGGTTTTATATCAATCTACTGGTTTAATCTACTGGTTTTATGTCAATCTACTGGTTTAATGACGTTAATCTACTGGTTTTATGTCAATCTACTGGTTTAATGATGTTAATCTACTGGTTTTATGTCAGTCTACTGGTTTAATGACGTCAATCTACTGGTTTAATCTACTGGTTTTATGTCAATCTGCTGGTTTAATCTACTGGTTTTATGTCAATCTACTGGTTTAATGACGTTAATCTACTGGTTTTATGTCAATCTACTGGTTTAATGACGTTAATCTACTGGTTTTATGTCAATCTACTGGTTTAATGACGTTAATCTACTGGTTTTATGTCAGTCTACTGGTTTAATGACGTTAATCTACTGGTTTTATGTCAATCTACTGGTTTAATGACGTTAATCTACTGGTTTTATGTCAATCTACTGGTTTAATCTACTGGTTTTATGTCAATCTACTGGTTTAATGACGTTAATCTACTGGTTTTATGTCAATCTACTGGTTTAATGATGTTAGTCTACTGGTTTTATGTCAGTCTACTGGTTTAATGACGTCAATCTACTGGTTTAATCTACTGGTTTTATGTCAATCTACTGGTTTAATGACGTTAATCTACTGGTTTTATGTCAATCTACTGGTTTAATGACGTTAATCTACTGGTTTTATGTCAATCTACTGGTTTAATGATGTTAATCTACTGGTTTTATGTCAATCTACTGGTTTAATGATGTTAATCTACTGGTTTTATGTCAGTCTACTGGTTTAATGACGTCAATCTACTGGTTTTATGTCAATCTACTGGTTTAATCTACTGGTTTTATGTCAATCTACTGGTTTAATCTACTGGTTTTATGTCAATCTACTGGTTTAATGATGTTAATCTACTGGTTTTATGTCAGTCTACTGGTTTAATGGCGTCAATCTACTGGTTTTATGTCAATCTACTGGTTTAATCTACTGGTTTTATGTCAATCTACTGGTTTAATCTACTGGTTTTATGTCAATCTACTGGTTTAATGACGTTAATCTACTGGTTTTATGTCAATCTACTGGTTTAATGACGTTAATCTTCTGGTTTTATGTCAATCTACTGGTTTAATGACGTTAATCTACTGGTTTTATGTCAGTCTACTGGTTTAATGACGTTAATCTTCTGGTTTTATGTCAGTCTACTGGTTTAATGACGTTAATCTTCTGGTTTTATGTCAATCTACTGGTTTAATGACGTTAATCTACTGGTTTTATGTCAGTCTACTGGTTTAATGACGTTAATCTTCTGGTTTTATGTCAATCTACTGGTTTAATGACGTTAATCTTCTGGTTTTATGTCAATCTACTGGTTTAATGACGTCAATCTACTGGTTTTATGTCAATCTACTGGTTTAATGACGGTAATCTGCTGGTTTTATGTCAATCTACTGGTTTAATGATGTTAATCTACTGGTTTAATCTACTGGTTTAAGTGGATCTACTGGTGCAAATCTACTGGATTGATGGATCTACTGGTGCAAATCTACTGGATTGATGGATCTGCTGGTGTAAATGTACTGGTTTAGTAATGATAGTAACAATAACACCAGTTCAGCTCCATGGTTCTGGTTCCAGTATCTGACTGGTTACTGGAAAGTGTTGATGGGTTTCACTGAATGAAGACTGGTTCCCAGTAAATACCAGTAAAATCTGACACCAGCTGATGGATTAGGTCCATTTTTAAGACCCAGTCGGGTTCAGGACTGGTTCTGGACTCTGGTTCTGGACTTCTGTTAATCAGTAATATTTCACTTAATTAATGAAGAATTAATTCATATTTCAGCTGCAGTGGAAACGCAGACATGTAAGAGTTTAACTGGGATTAACTGGTCTCACTGGTGCCATAAATCCTCCTTTCTAATGAAAACATGAACGTATTTAATCTGCTGGAAGTCCGGATGGAGAGTTTTTATCTGCTGGTTCGGTTCTGGTTCGGTTCTTGTGATGAGGGTTCATGTTGTGTGACTGGAACTAAGATCCTGTTTGGAACTGGGACCAGTTTAACCATCGAACCCAGTAAGTGCTGATATTAATCATTAAAACTCAGGTCACAACTATTTATGCTGTCAGTTACATAATCTGGCAGAATTTGAGATTCCTCAGGAATTTTTCAGATTATAAATTTATCAGAGAAAAATCATTAATGAGAGTTTGTAAAAACTTTTATCATCAAACTAAAAACATCATTTAAATCCTGTAAAATCTGCTCGTAGATGCCGACGTCTGCATGTGGACGTGGTGATGATTATGGGGACTGAACTGGGAACCAGTCCAGTTACTGGTTTTGGTGCTGGAGCTTCCAGCTGTTAACTGGGTCAGGTTTTACCATGATTATGGGGACTGAACTGGGAACCAGTGACTGGTTTTGGTGCTGGAGCTTCCAGCTGTTAACTGGGTCAGGTTTTACCATGATTATGGGGACTGAACTGGGAACCAGTGACTGGTTTTGGTGCTGGAGCTTCCAGCTGTTAACTGGGTCAGGTTTTACCATGATTATGGGGACTTTGAACTGGGAACCAGTGACTGGTTTTGGTGCTGGAGCTTCCTGCTGTTAACTGGGTCAGGTTTTTACCATGATTATGGGGACTGAACTGGGAACCAGTGACTGGTTTTGGTGCTGGAGCTTCCTGCTGTTAACTGGGTCAGGTTTTACCATGATTATGGGGACTGAACTGGGAACCAGTGACTGGTTTTGGTGCTGGAGCTTCCAGCTGTTAACTGGGTCAGGTTTTTACCATGATTATGGGGGACTGAACTGGGAACCAGTGACTGGTTTTGGTGCTGGAGCTTCCTGCTGTTACTGGTGTTTTACAGGGTCAGGTTTTACCATGATTATGGGGACTGAACTGGGAACCAGTGACTGGTTTTGGTGCTGGAGCTTCCAGCTGTTAACTGGGTCAGGTTTTACCATGATTATGGGGACTGAACTGGGAACCAGTGACTGGTTTTGGTGCTGGAGCTTCCTGCTGTGTGAATGATGGAGGATACAGGATCAGGGTTTGGAACTGGAACCAGATTAACGGTTGAATCTCGTAAGTTCAGAAAGATTTCATGTTTTTTCTAAATGATCGTCAGACTAAATAAAGCTAAAATGTTCCGGTCCAGAACTGGTGGACTCGCCAGACCAGTAAAATCCTCCTGAATGAAAATATCAGCAATGATGCAGAGAAAATATGACAAGATGATAAAAATGATGATAATGTTTGAATAACTTAGCTAATTAGAGTAGATAATAGTATGTAAGATGATTTACATGATATTATGTAATATTATTATAAATGATTAAAACTTTCTCTGAATAAAGTTCAGTTCTTCCTGCTAACTTTATGTCACGCAGCTAAATGCTGTGTGACTACAAGTCAAAAGATCTTCTTTGGACCTGGAACCAGTTTAACCATTGAACCCAGTAAGTGGTGATAAATATGTTGTACTGGTTAATAAACACGTACTAGTGTGCTGTTTTTTATTTGCTTTTATTACTGTTTAAATATTCTAATCAGCTTAAAACACTTGATTTAAATTTAAGATGCACAGAAAATATAAACAGATGATAAAATGATGATAATGTATAAATACTAGATTATAGTATGTAATATTATTTACATAATAATTTGTTATATCATTTACATCAAATTATGTTGTAGCATTGGCATTCCAGTATGTAGTAAAATTGACATAATATGTAGTATTTACATGATAACAAATACTTCCTCTGAAAACAATGACTTGTTTAAATTAAAAGTTTAAATGTAGTACCGATATTTCTCTGAATATAGTTCAGTTCTTCCTGCTAACTTTATGTTATGCAGCTTAATGATGTGTGACTACAAGTCAAAATAAGATCTACTTTGGACCTGGAACCAGACTCACCATAGAACCCAGTAAGTGCTGAAAAATATCACATTATGCTGCTTTAACATGTCAAAGTTTCCCAATTTTCATTTATTTTTATCATAATTTAAATATTCTTATCAGCATAAAACACTTGATTTAAATTTAAGATGCACAGAAAATATAAACACATCATAAAATCATAATAATGTGCAAATACTAGATTATATGTAATATAATTTACATAATATGTAGTATTTACATGATAACAAACATTCCCTCTTAATGTCTTGTTTAAATGATTAAAAGTTTAAATGTAGTACTGATATTTGTCTGAATATAGTTCAGTTCTTCCTGCTAGCTTTATGTTATGCAGCTAAATGCTGTGTGATTACAAACCAGTACAAGATCTACTTTGGAACTGGAACCAGACTCACCATAGAACCCAGTAAGCTGATAAATATCATGTTGGTTAATCAACATGTACTCGTGTCCATATTTCATTTACTTTTATTACTGTTTAAATATTCTAATCAGCTTAAAAACACTTTATTTTAATTTAAGATGCTGATAAAAATATAAACAGATGATAAAATAATGATAATGTTTGAATAATTTAGCTAATTATTGTAGATTATAGTATATAAGATAATTTACGTAATATGTGATATTATGTACATCAAAATATATTGACATAACAGTATGTAACTTTATTTACATGATAATATATAATATTATTTACACTGTTAAAACTATTTCCTCTGAAAATGACTTGTTTGAATGATTAAAAGTTTAAATGTAGTACTGATATTTCTCTGAATATAGTTCAGTTCTTCCTGCTAACTTTATGTTACGTAGCTAAATGCTGTGTGACTGGAAACCAGTATAAGATCTTGTTTGGACCTGGAACCAGACTCACCATAGAACCCAGTAAGTGATTATATTGATTATTTATACTGTATCGTTACACAGGTGTTTAAATCTAATCTGATTATTAACAGTTTCTGATCCAGCTGATGAAAGAACGTCCGAACACGTGAAACACGTAGAAACGTGGTTGAGTTTAGTTTCAGCTTATTTAACAAAGCTTCGTCCGGATCGGATCAGAACGAGATGAGGAACAGGAACAAGTCCAGATCAGAGGTTCTGGTTCTGGTGGAACCAGACCAGCATGCTGGTGAGTCAGAAACCTCCCGTGACCTGGTTCAGAGCTTCTCCGGACATTTAACAGCTTTTTATTCCATTAACCTCGTTTTAACTGCAGCGGTAAACCAGAACGTCTCAGTCACATCAGACAAAGAAGAAACGTTCTGTTTGATGTTTAAATTGCGTTTAAATGGGAGAAACGTTGAGAGTTAAACTGGTTAAACTGGTTGAGTTTGCGTCATCGGTCTTCCTGCTGTGTGAACGGTGCAGCAGGAAGGTTCATCTTTGGAGGTGGAACGAAATTAAACATTGAACCAAGTGAGTATTAAAACACGTATTTATCAGAGTTCAGTTGCATCTTTAAACGAAGATTTTACCGTGTTTGACTGGAACGTGTTCCACCACCATGAAGCAGATAAATGGTTAATAAACGCTCATCTGTGTTGCTCAGCAGCAATTTCAGGTTAGTTAAATCTAATCTAGGTTATTTCAGATGATCCGCCGTTACTGGACTTTGGTCTGGTTCCCTGGGTCCGGTTCTAGGTTCTGGTTCCCTGCTGTGTTTGCGTTGTGAGGCTTCGTGTTGTGTGGATGCAGCTGCAGGATATAAACTCGTAGTTGGAAGTGGAACCAGACTGCAGGTAGAAACCAGTGAGTACGTGTAAACTACAGATTATAAACCAGTTCAGATCTGCTTCCGTCGTCTCCGTCGTATTTATAAAAGCTGATAAAGGTCGAGTGAAACCAGGATCATCATCCGCAGAATCAAGATGGAAGTTAAAACTAGTCAATAGAAAACATCTAAAACCGTAACTGCTGTTGTTTACTTGTTTACTGGTTCCTGTCCCGTGTGATCCAGATTCCAGTTAAACTTCCGTCTCAGTTTAAAATCTGAATTATTCAGACAAACTGGTGAAGAAGCGGCAGTTTGGTGACGACTGAGCATCTGGACGAGTTTAAAAACCGTCTGGGTGACGGTGCGACGCCGAGTCTGAGACGGGTTTCTGGGCTCGGTTCGTGTTCGGGTTCGTTTCACTGTGTGAATGTTAACAAGCTCGTTTTCGGGCGCGGCTCGAAACTTCACGTTTATCCCAGTAAGTAGACTTCTCCTCATCCTCATCCACAGATTTAAACAATATTTCTATTGATATTTTCCACTTTTACAAATAAAGATGAATAAATAATCAGAAATAAGAAAAACAAAAACAAACAAACGAAGCAGAGCACCAGCTCAGATCTATATGAATATCCGGGCTCACAGTAAAAACAGCAGTCATGAAAAAACACCTCTTGAACAGCCTTGAACAGTTGGTACTTTTTCATTGATCAGTAATGAAATATTCTTCCTGGCTGCATAAGTAGAACACAAACAGCCTCTTATGTTTCGATGTTAAGCGTCGGCTTGTGAGGCCGAATGTCGGAGACTCAGGGTCCATCTCCAGTTTTAAAGCCAATATCTTTAATATTTCAGAAACACATCTGTAGCTAGAATACCGGTTCTCTCTGTCTGCGGGTGGGAGATATCACTCGTTCATCTTTTGAACGAGACACAACAGGTTCATGTTGAAGCTTTAAATGAAAGTTGTCATCATCAGTTTAACTCTGTAATGTCGAGTAAAGGAAAGAGAACTAAAACTGCACATATTCTTCTTCTCTTTACTCTGAATTTGGTTGATCATGTTTTTGTCCTGAAGCTTTGCGCTGTGGGACAAATGCTGGCAGGGTGGTCTTCGGATCTGGAGTCAGAGTCACTGTAGAGACGCGTAAGTGTTCAAAAACGCTGAAAACAGTTTATTCCAACATATTTACCCGTTATCCTTCATGAGCTGTCGTTAATCCTGCTTCTATAACCGACCCTTTAAATGGCCAATAAATCACAGGAGACTGGACTCACTCTGTTTCAACTTCGTTAAAGCAATTAAATCATTTTCTTTTTTTAAGAAATTTAAAAACTGAGTGTAGAGAGCCGTGAGTATGCAACGATCATATCTGATGGAATTATAACGTATGTATGATGGTAATATAGCATGTTTATGATGGAATTATAACGTATGTATGATGGTAATATACCGTGTTTATGACGGAACTATAACGTATTTATTCTTATTTAAGATTTAAAATGCAGTTGAGCTAAAACAAGAATCGATCAAACCAACTGATCTTAATGTTTTTAGTTGGTGAAAACTTTCTTTCTGGTCTGAAACTGATGAAGAAAATGACAGAATAAACTTTAAATAACTACAAGTATCAGTCAGAATGTATCACTGTTCAATCTGATTTTAGTATTTTTGTCATATTCATAGTGATGTTTGACGGTTAGATTTCCTCCTTTCTGGTCCTTCAGGCCATGTTGGTGTAGTAGTCTGTTATAGTGAGTAGCAGTAGTAGTTAGTGTAGTAGTCTGTTATAGTGAGTAGCAGTAGTAGTTAGTGTAGTAGTCTGTTATAGTGAGTAGCAGTAGTAGTTAGTGTAGTAGTCTGTTATAGTGAGTAGCAGTAGTAGTTAGTGTAGTAGTCTGTTATAGTGAGTAGCAGTAGTAGTTGGTGTAGTAGTCTGTTATAGTGAGTAGCAGTAGTAGTTAGTGTAGTAGTCTGTTATAGTGAGTAGCAGTAGTAGTTAGTGTAGTAGTCTGTTATAGTGAGTAGCAGTAGTAGTTAGTGTAGTAGTCTGTTATAGTGAGTAGCAGTAGTAGTTGGTGTAGTAGTCTGTTATAGTGAGTAGCAGTAGTAGTTAGTGTAGTAGTCTGTTATAGTGAGTAGCAGTAGTAGTTAGTGTAGTAGTCTGTTATAGTGAGTAGCAGTAGTAGTTAGTGTAGTAGTCTGTTATAGTGAGTAGCAGTAGTAGTTGGTGTAGTAGTCTGTTATAGTGAGTAGCAGTAGTAGTTAGTGTAGTAGTCTGTTATAGTGAGTAGCAGTAGTAGTTGGGTAGTAGTCTGTTATAGTGAGTAGCAGTAGTAGTTGGTGTAGTAGTCTGTTATAGTGAGTAGTTAGTAGTAGTTAGTGTAGTAGTCTGTTATAGTGAGTAGCAGTAGTAGTTGGTGTTGCTAGTCTGTTATAGTGAGTAGCAGTAGTAGTTGGTGTAGTAGTCTGTTATAGTGAGTAGCAGTAGTAGTTAGTGGTGAGTAGTAGTGCTGGTTATAGTGAGTAGCAGTAGTAGTTGGTGGTAGTAGTCGTGTTAGTAGTGAGTTGCGTGGTAGTTAGTCGTGGAGTAGTAGTTATAGTGGTAGCAGTAGTAGTTAGTGTAGTAGTCTGTTGTTCTAGTGAGTAGCAGTAGTAGTTAGTGTAGTAGTCTGTTATAGTGAGTAGCAGTAGTAGTTGGTGTAGTAGTCTGTTATAGTGAGTAGCAGTAGTAGTTGGTGTAGTAGTTGGTGTCGTAGTTTGTTTAGTAGTTTGTGTAGTTGTGTTTGTCACGGTGTGTCTGGCTTTGCGTATAAGCTCGTCTTTGGTTCAGGAACCAAACTGACGGTTGTTCCACGTAAGATCCAGATTTTATTCCTCTTTCTTTACTTCTTCATATTTTCATGATGTTTCTTTCTGGTTGACGTCAGACGTTCCCGTGACCGAACAAACTAATCCCAAATCGCTCTCATAGGAGAACAAAAGTGTATTTTTTAATCTCTTGTTGACGTTTCAAATCTATTTTTATTACACAGTCATGCAGATGAAATCAGCTGTTCAGATGTGACCTGATACAGACGGTGTCAGAACCGAGCTCAGATCCAATCTGGAACTTCTCAGCTAGAATATGAACAGAAACTAGACTTTTATTTATCAAACAGGGAAGTTTTTCTGGCTAATTCAGACTGGTTCGGGCTGGTTCTGGTTTGTTCGGACTGGTTTTAACTGGTTCTGACTGGTTCTGGTTTGTCCTGACTAGTTTTAACTGGTTCTGACTGATTCTGGTTTGTCCTGACTAGTTTTAACTGGTTCTGACTGATTCTGGTTTGTCCTGACTAGTTTTAACTGGTTCTGACTGGTTCTGGTTTGTCCTGACTAGTTTTAACTGGTTCAGGCTGGTTCTGGTTTGTCCTGACTAGTTTGAACTGGTTCAGGCTGGTTCTGGTTTGTCCTGACTAGTTTGAACTGGTTCTGACTGGTTCTGGTTTGTCCTGACTAGTTTTAACTGGTTCTGATTGATTCTGGTTTGTCCTGACTAGTTTTAACTGGTTCTATCTGGTTCTGGTTTGCGTGACTTGCTGGACTGAGGCGGTTCTGATTTGTTCTCACTGGTCCAGACTGGTTGTGACTGGTACTGGTTTGCATGACCAGCCGGGCTGAGGCGGTTCTGGTCCATGTAGTTGTTGTTCAGGGCCGTTCTACTGTGTGACTGGAAGCTACAAGCAGGTGTTTGGATCAGGAACCAGACTAACCGTAGAAACCAGTAAGTACCACATGTTGGCTTTTCTGTCTAGTTCTTACTGGTTCTAACTGGTTGTGACTGGTCCTGGTTTGCGTGACCAGCCGGACTGAAGCAGTTCTGGTTTTTCTGACTAGTTCTGACTGGTTCAGACTGGTCCTGGTTTGCGTGACCAGCTGGGCTGAAGCAGTTCTGTTTTTTCTGACTAGTTCTGACTAGTTCTGACCGGCTCTGGTTCTGGGACTGAGGTGGTTCTGGTTTGTTTTGGTTGGTTCTAACTGGTTCTGGTTGTGGGACTGAGGCAGTTCTGGTTTGTTCTGACTAGTTTTGACTGGTTCTGACTGGTTCTGGTTCTGGGACTGAGGTGGTTCTGATTTGTTCTGGTTGGTTCTAATTGGTTCTGGTTCTGGGACTGAGGTGGTTCTGGTTTGTTTTGGTTGGTTCTAACTGGTTCTGGTTGTGGGACTGAGGCAGTTCTGGTTTTTCTGACTAGTTCTGACTGGTTCAGACTGGTCCTGGTTTGCGTGACCAGCTGGGCTGAAGCAGTTCTGTTTTTCTGACTAGTTCTGACTAGTTCAGACTGGTCCTGGTTTGTGTGACCAGCTGGACTGAAGCAGTTCTGGTTTTTCTGACTAGTTCTGACTGGTTCAGACTGGTCCTGGTTTGCGTGACCAGCTGGACTGAGGCAGTTCTGGTTTGTTCTGACTAGTTCTGACTGGTTCAGACTGGTCCTGGTTTGTGTGACCAGCTGGACTGAAGCAGTTCTGGTTTTCTGACTAGTTCTGACTGGTTCAGACTGGTCCTGGTTTGCGTGACCAGCTGGACTGAGGCAGTTCTGGTTTGTTCTGACTAGTTCTGACTGGTTCAGACTGGTTCTGGTTTGCGTGACCAGCTGGACTGAGACAGTTCTGGTTTGTTCTGACTGGCTTTGACTGGTTCTGACCGGCTCTGGTTCTGGGACTGAGGTGGTTCTGGTTTGTTTTGGTTGGTTCTAACTGGTTCTGGTTGTGGGACTGAGGCAGTTCTGGTTTGATTTGACTAGTTTTGACTGGTTCTGACTGGTTCTGGTTCTGGGACTGAGGTGGTTCTGATTTGTTCTGGTTGGTTCTAATTGGTTCTGGTTCTGGGACTGAGGTGGTTCTGGTTTGTTTTGGTTGGTTCTAACTGGTTCTGGTTGTGGGACTGAGGCAGTTCTGGTTTTTCTGACTAGTTCTGACTGGTTCAGACTGGTCCTGGTTTGCGTGACCAGCTGGGCTGAAGCAGTTCTGGTTTTTCTGACTGGTTCTGACTGGTTCAGACTGGTCCTGGTTTGCGTGACCAGCTGGACTGAAGCAGTTCTGGTTTTTCTGACTAGTTCTGACTGGTTCAGACTGGTCCTGGTTTGCGTGACCAGCTGGACTGAGGCAGTTCTGGTTTGTTCTGACTAGTTCTGACTGGTTCAGACTGGTCCTGGTTTGTGTGACCAGCTGGACTGAAGCAGTTCTGGTTTGTTCTGACTAGTTCTGACTGGTTCAGACTGGTCCTGGTTTCTGTGACCAGCTGGACTGAGGCAGTTCTGGTTTGTTCTGACTGGCTTTGACTGGTTCTGACATGCTCTGGTTCTGGGACTGAGGCAGTTCTGGTTTGTTCTGACTAGTTTTGACTGGTTCTGACTGGTTCTGGTTCTGGGACTGAGGTGGTTCTGATTTGTTCTGGTTGGTTCTAATTGGTTCTGGTTCTGGGACTGAGGTGGTTCTGGTTTGTTTTGGTTGGTTCTAACTGGTTCTGGTTGTGGGACTGAGGCAGTTCTGGTTTTTCTGACTGGTTCTAACTGGTTGTGACTGGTTCTGGTTCTGGGACTGAGGCAGTTCTGGTTTGTTCTGACTGGTTCTGGTTCTGAGACTGAGGCGGTTCTGGTTTGTTCTGACTGGTTCTGACTGGTTCTGGTTCTGGGACTGAGGCAGTTCTGGTTTTTCTGACTAGTTCTGACTGGTTCAGACTGGTCCTGGTTTGCGTGACCAGCTGGACTGAGGCAGTTCTGGTTTTTCTGACTAGTTTTGACTGGTTCTGACTGGTTCTGGTTTGTCCTGACTAGTTTTAACTGGTTCTATCTGGTTCTGGTTTGCGTGACTTGCTGGACTGGAGGCGGTTCTGATTTGTTCTCACTGGTCCAGACTGGTTGTGACTGGTACTGGTTTGCATGACCAGCCGGGCTGAGGCGGTTCTGGTCCATGTAGTTGTTGTTCAGGGCCGTTCTACTGTGTGACTGGAAGCTACAAGCAGGTGTTTGGATCAGGAACCAGACTAACCGTAGAAACCAGTAAGTACCACATGTTGGCTTTTCTGTCTAGTTCTTACTGGTTCTAACTGGTTGTGACTGGTCCTGGTTTGCGTGACCAGCCGGACTGAAGCAGTTCTGGTTTTTCTGACTAGTTCTGACTGGTTCAGACTGGTCCTGGTTTGCGTGACCAGCTGGGCTGAAGCAGTTCTGTTTTTTTCTGACTAGTTCTGACTAGTTCTGGACCGGCTCTGGTTCTGGGACTGAGGTGGTTCTGGTTTGTTTTGGTTGGTTCTAACTGGGTTCTGGTTGTGGGACTGAGGCAGTTCTGGTTTGTTCTGACTAGTTTTGACTGGTTCTGACTGGTTCTGGTTCTGGGACTGGAGGTGGTTCTGATTTGTTCTGGTTGGTTCTAATTGGTTCTGGTTCTGGGACTGAGGTGGTTCTGGTTTGTTTTGGTTGGTTCTAACTGGTTCTGGTTGTGGGACTGAGGCAGTTCTGGTTTTTCTGACTAGTTCTGACTGGTTCAGACTGGTCCTGGTTTGCGTGACCAGCTGGGCTGAAGCAGTTCTGTTTTTTCTGACTAGTTCTGACTAGTTCAGACTGGTCCTGGTTTGTGTGACCAGCTGGACTGAAGCAGTTCTGGTTTTTCTGACTAGTTCTGACTGGTTCAGACTGGTCCTGGTTTGCGTGACCAGCTGGACTGAGGCAGTTCTGGTTTGTTCTGACTAGTTCTGACTGGTTCAGACTGGTCCTGGTTTGTGTGACCAGCTGGACTGAAAGCAGTTCTGGTTTTTCTGACTAGTTCTGACTGGTTCAGACTGGTCCTGGTTTGCGTGACCAGCTGGACTGAGGCAGTTCTGGTTTGTTCTGACTAGTTCTGACTGGTTCAGACTGGTTCTGGTTTGCGTGACCAGCTGGACTGAGGCAGTTCTGGTTTGTTCTGACTGGTTTTGACTGGTTCTGACCGGCTCTGGTTCTGGGACTGAGGTGGTTCTGGTTTGTTTTGGTTGGTTCTGACTGGTTCTGGTTGTGGGACTGAGGCAGTTCTGGTTTGTTCTGACTAGTTTTGACTGGTTCTGACTGGTTCTGGTTCTGGGACTGAGGTGGTTCTGGTTTGTTGTGGTTGTTATGGGTTCTGGTTCTGGGACTGGGTGGTTCTGGTGTTTTGTTGGCTAACTGGTACTGGTTGTGGGACTGAGGCAGTTCTGGTTTTTCTGACTGGTTCTGACTGGTTGTGACTGGTCCTGGTTTGCGTGACCAGCTGGACTGAGGCAGTTCTGGTTTTTCTGACTAGTTCTGACTGGTTCAGACTGGTCCTGGTTTGCGTGACCAGCTGGACTGAGGCAGTTCTGGTTTTTCTGACTAGTTCTGACTGGTTCAGACTGGTCCTGGTTTGTGTGACCAGCTGGACTGAGGCAGTTCTGGTTTGTTCTGACTAGTTCTGACTGGTTCAGACTGGTCCTGGTTCTGGTGCGACTGAGGCAGTTCTGGTTTGTTCTGACTAGTTCTGACTGGTTCAGACTGGTCCTGGTTTCTGTGACCAGCTGGACTGAGGCAGTTCTGGTTTGTTCTGACTGGTTTTGACTGGTTCTGATGGTTCTGGTTTGGGACTGAGGCAGGGAGGGTGGGGGTTCTGGGCTGGGGTGTTCTGATTTGTTCTGGTTGGTTCTAATTGGTTCTGGTTCTGGGACTGGGGTGGTTGTGGTTTGTTTTGGTGGTTCTAACTGGTTCTGGTTGTGGGACTGAGGCAGTTCTGGTTTGGGTAGGGTGCGGGGTGGGCTGGGAGTTTGGTTGTTCTGACTGGTTCTGGTTCTGAGACTGAGGCGGTTCTGGTTTGTTCTGACTGGTTCTGACTGGTTCTGGTTCTGGGACTGAAGCAGTTCTGGTTTTTCTGACTAGTTCTGACTGGTTCTGACTGGTTCTGGTTCTGCGTGACCAGCTGGACTGAGGCAGTTCTGGTTTTTCTGACTAGTTCTGACTGGTTCTGACTGGTTCTGGTTCTGGGACTGAGGCGGTTCTGGTACATGCAGTTGTTGTTCAGGGCCGTTCCACGGTGTGACTCAAAACTACAAGCTGGTGTTTGGATCAGGAACCAGACTCACCATAGAAACCAGTGAGTACCACATGTTGGTTTTTCTGGTAGAAATTCAGGATGAACAACAGAGAAGGAAGTTTTCCATCTGAAACTGGAACATTTGATGAATCTGCTGCTTTCAGGATTATTTCATGTTAGAGTTTGGTGACCAGAGGAAGCAAACGTCAGACTTTAATCAGGAACCACGAGGCTGTGAGGGATCTGGTTGAGGTTGCAGATGGAGTCTGGTTCAGTGTGGAAACAGAAAACTACTGTTTTCTCATTTTACAGTTCCATATGCATCAAATATCTCAGATCAATATTTGATTTACAATCTCCACATATTTAACGTGAGGTTCGCTGGTCTTCACATATTTTAGTTTAAAACGTCAGAAGTCTGTTTAAGGTGACATTAAGCTTTGAGACCTGTTAGTTTCTGAACGGGATTCTCAGCCTGAATTCAGCCCATTTCTCTGATCTGGGATCAGTTTTCTGTCGCAGTGACCCGGTTTCTGTTCGGGTCTGACTGACTGTGTGACTGGATCTGGAAACAGAAAACTGGTCTTTTCTCAGGGAACGGCGTTAACTGTTGAATCTGGTGAGTAAAGTCTGAAGTTTGGGTTCATGTCGTGTTGTAGAGACTGAAGTCTGTTCTGATCCACGTCTGATTTATCATCCCCACATGTTTGACCGGATTCTGATTTACTTCTGTTCACGTGTTTCATCATTCATGACGGGATTTCAGAGCCACGATCGTTTAAGTGAAAATAATTTCTCATTTTTGAACTGAACTCAACCTGAAATCATCACATTTCTCTGATCTGCGATCAGTTTTCTGTCGTAGTGAACTGGTTTCTGTTCAGGTCTCACTGACTGTGTGACTGGATCTGGAAACTGGAAAATCTTGTTTGGAAATGGGATGAAACTGAGAGTAGAGACCCGTGAGTATCCAACGTAAAATGACTAAACTGCTGTCTCATGACCAATAAAGTCCAGAAAATGATGCTGGAATATAAACAAAGTAAAATGACTGATATTAGTGTTTCTATGTGGACGACATGTTCATTTATTTACAATGCAAACAGTTTATATTCAAATAAATCTATTTGATTTAATCCACTCATCCTGATACTTCAGTAAATAATCTAAAGTAAATGTATTTGTACTTATATGTAACGATTGTCTGGTCTAAACTCGTCTTCACGAACAAAAATGACGGTTTCTTCAAATCATTCATTTTCTCATGAATCCAACTAAAACTTTTCATTTTCATTGTTTGAACGTTTGTTAGTGAAATTTGAGGAAATTTTTTTTTCATGAAACAAACTTGAACCAAAAGTAACAAAGGTTGTTTTCTCTCGTCTTTCAAGAAAGAACAGAAAAAACGTTTTCCATGAATGTTAACCAAAGCTGTGGATAAAAACATCCAAACTACATCTGTTCGGAGTAAATTACGTGTATTGTGTCATTCTGGATGTCGTAGTTCATGTAGAGCTCAGATCTGCTGTGTGACTGGTGGATCAGGAAACTATCGGCTAAGATTCGGAGGAGGAACCAAACTTAGCGTCGTAACAAGTGAGTGTGAAGAAATAAAACTTTTATTTAATATCATTTATATATATTTAATTGAATTATTCTCGTTCCAGCTTCAGAACTGAGATGCACTTTGAATTTGTTAGTTTTTTCCTGGTAGATTTCCAACCGAGTCAAACACCACGAGTATTAAATATTACCTGTATAATAATAATAACAACAGCAGACATATGAGACACTCTGGAAACTGATGATCTGGTGCATCAGTTATTGATCAGAGAGGAAACGTTGTGTGACTGGTTCTGGAGGAGGCTGGAAAATCATTTTGGGACTGGAGTTAGAGTTACAGTGGAAACCAGTGAGTATCAGGGTTCTTTCATTCATGGGAACTGGTTTCTGACCGTGTGACTGGATCAAACTGGAAACTCTGGTTTGGAAATGGGATGAAACTGAGTGTAGAGAGCCGTGAGTATCCAACAGTCACATCTGATGGATTTATTACAATTTATGGTTATTTAAGATTTAAAATGCAGCTGAAAGAGCAAATGATCAAACCAACTGATTTTAATGAGTTTAGCTGGTAAAAAAAAAAAAATCCTTCAGGTCTGAAACTGATGAAGAAAATTACAGAATAAACTTTAAATAAGTACAATTATCAGTCAGAATGAATCACGTTGTGATTCATAAACATCTTAACATTGGTCATATTCATAGCGATGGCTGTCGGTCACATTTTCCTTCAGGCCATGTTACAGTGCTAGTTTGTGTAGCTGTGTTTGTCACGGTGTGTTTGGCTCTGCGAATAAACTGGTCTTCGGTTCAGGAACCAAACTGACGGTTGTTCCACGTAAGATCCAGATTTATTCCTCTTTCTCTGCTTCTTCATACTTTCATGATGAAGGTTTCTGGTTGACGTCAGACGTTCCTGCGGCTGAACAAACTCATCCCACATTACTCTCATAGGAGAACAAAATTAGATTTTTTCATCTCTTACTGACATTTAAAACCTATTTTTTCATTAAGTACAGGCAGATGTGACCTGATACAGCAGACGGTGTCAGAACCGAGCTCAGGTCCGATCTGGAACTTCTCAGCTAGAATATGAACAGAAACTAGACTTTTAATTTAATGGTACTGAACGGTGTTAACCAATGTTTTTGGTTGGTTCTCGTCGGTTCTCGTTTGTTCTGACTGGTTCTGGCCAGTTCTGGTTGGTTCTGGTTTGTTCTGGTTGGTTCTGGTTTGTGTGACCAGCTGGAGTGAAGCGGTTCTGGTCCATCTTGTTGGTGTTCAGGGCCGTTCCACTGTGTTTGGAATTATTCTCTCTCCAGCTTCAGAACCGAACTGAACTTGAAATATTTCCGACCAAGTCAAAGGTCATAATTATCAAATATTACCTGTATAATAATAATAATAATAATAATAATAATAATAATAATAATAATAATAATAATAATGACAGACATATGAGTGTGTAACACGGTGGAAACTGATCATCTGGTGCATCAGTTATTGATCAGAGAGGAAACGTTGTGTGACTGGAGGAGGCTGGAAAATCATTTTTGGGACTGGAGTTAGAGTAACAGTGGAAACCAGTGAGTATCAGGGTTCTTTACAACTTTATAAATTTGCTGGAATCAGGCTGAAACATCTTTAACTCGTTTACTCAGAGACAAACAGTTAAACATCTTTAACTCGTTAACTCAGAGACAAACAGTTAAACACCTTTAACTTGTTAACTCAGAGACAAACAGTTAAACATCTTTAACTCGTTAACTCAGAGACAAACAGTTAAACATCTTTAACTCGTTAACTCAGAGACAAACAGTTAAACATCTTTAACTCGTTAACTCAGAGACAAACAGTTAAACATCTTTAACTTGTTAACTCAGAGACAAACAGTTAAACATCTTTAACTCGTTAACTCAGAGACAAACAGTCAAACATCTTTATCTCGTTAACTCAGAGACAAACATTTAAACATCTTTAGCTCGTTAACTCAGAGACAAACAGTTAAACATCTTTATCTCGTTAACTCAGAGACAAAACATCTTTAACTCGTTAACTCAGAGACAAACAGTTAAACATCTTTATCTCGTTAACTCAGAGACAAAACATCTTTAACTCGTTAACTCAGAGACAAACAGTTAAACATCTTTATCTCGTTAACTCAGAGACAAAACATCTTTAACTCGTTAACTCAGAGACAAACAGTTAAACATCTTTATCTCGTTAACTCAGAGACAAAACATCTTTAACTCGTTAACTCAGAGACGAACAGTTAAACATCTTTAACTCGTTAACTCAGAGACAAAACATCTTTAACTCGTTAACTCAGAGACAAACAGTTAAACATCTTTAACTCGTTAACTCAGAGACAAAACATCTTTAGCTCGTTAACTCAGAGACAAACAGTTAAACATCTTTAACTCGTTAACTCAGAGACAAAACATCTTTAACTCGTTAACTCAGAGACAAACAGTTAAACATCTTTAGCTCGGTAACTCAGAGACAAACAGTTAAACATCTTTAACTTGTTAACTCAGAGACAAACATTTAAACATCTTTAACTTGTTAACTCAGAGACAAACATTTAAACATCTTTAACTTGTTAACTCAGAGACAAACAGTTAAACATCTTTAACTCGTTAACTCAGAGACAAACATTTAAACATCTTTAACTTGTTAACTCAGAGACAAACATTTAAACATCTTTAACTCGTTAACTCAGAGACAAACAGTTAAACATCTTTAACTCGTTAACTCAGAGACAAACAGTTAAACATCTTTAACTTGTTAACTCAGAGACAAACATTTAAACATCTTTAACTTGTTAACTCAGAGACAAACATTTAAACATCTTTAACTCGTTAACTCAGAGACAAACAGTTAAACATCTTTAACTTGTTAACTCAGAGACAAACATTTAAACATCTTTAACTCGTTAACTCTGAGACAAACAGTTAAACATCTTTAACTCGTTAACTCAGAGACAAACAGTTAAACATCTTTAACTCGTTAACTCAGAGACAAACAGTTAAACATCTTTAGCTCGTTAACTCAGTGACAAACAGTTAAACATCTTTAACTTGTTAACTCAGTGACAAACAGTTAAACATCTTTAACTCGTTAACTCAGAGACAAACAGTTAAACATCTTTAACTCGTTAACTCAGAGACAAACATTTAAACATCTTTAACTCGTTAACTCAGAGACAAACAGTTAAACATCTTTAACTCGTTAACTCAGAGACAAACAGTTAAACATCTTTAACTCGTTAACTCAGAGACAAACAGTTAAACATCTTTAGCTCGTTAACTCAGTGACAAACAGTTAAACATCTTTAACTTGTTAACTCAGTGACAAACAGTTAAACATCTTTAACTTGTTAACTCAGAGACAAACAGTTAAACATCTTTAACTCGTTAACTCAGAGACAAACAGTTAAACATCTTTAGCTCGTTAACTCAGAGACAAACAGTTAAACATCTTTAGCTCGTTAACTCAGAGACAAACAGTTAAACATCTTTAACTCGGTAACTGAGAGACAAACAGTTAAACATCTTTAACTTGTTAACTCAGAGACAAACAGTTAAACATCTTTAACTTGTTAACTCAGAGACAAACAGTTAAACATCTTTAACTCGGTAACTCAGACGAGCCTTAACTCTGTCTCAGAGTTAACCTAACTGGGACGTTCACTGTGTGACTAGCTTTGGAAACTCTAAACTCATCTTGGGCTCTGGCACCGACCTGACCATCGTCTCCAGTGAGTTTATGCTTCATGGTCTTGTTTGTTTGTTTATTTATTTGGCTGTAATCCCTCTGAACGCTGCAGTAAACATAAACTGTACCGGCAGCATTTCATGTCTTCAGTATGACTTTAGTTGTTTTTCTTTCTGTTTTTCTGGTTCTAGGTCAACTTTAAACTCTAGGGAAGGTTTGAAATGTGGAAAACAGCAACTTCACGTGTAAAGATGCTAAAAGCTTGGTAGCATGTTTGTTTTAAACAAAGCTGAGAAATGACCGAAATTACGCTGACAAGAACAGAGAAATAGTTGAGGTGAGAATGTGGAAACCAGGAGAAAATTTAAACTCATATATAAAAGAGGCAGAATAGGAGAAAATCTTGCTATTTCACATGAGTGGTGGAGATTATTGGTGTGCTGCAGTTGTTGTTCAGGTCGGATGTACAGTGTGACATCAGGAAACACGAAGCTGATCTTTGGAGAAGGAACTAAACTGACGGTAGAAAGCAGTGAGTAGAAATGTTCGGTACCGTTTGCTGTCTTGCTGCCATTTCTGATGAAACTGGATGATGTTTCAACATCATCCATGTTCAGAACATGTTGAACATGGATGATGTTCAACATGTTCTGGTATCCAGTCCAAGTCTGATGTTTGCTTATATTCATCACATTTAATACAGAACTAATCAGATTATTCATGAATGTCGGGTCATTATCATAAACTTCATTAAAGTATAAACTTCTGAAGAACAACGGATGTTCAGGCATTTCAGTGAATTATATGAAACCACAGAGTCACAAATGTAATTCCACAGAAATGCTGCTGTCAGAATTTCCTTAAAATACCAGATGTGCTAAAATACAATTAAATCAAACCTGGTTTTTTATAATGCATGAAGGTAAACCAGCATGGGACTGGTCTGAAACCGGTGTGGAACTGGTCTGAAACCGGTGTGGAACCGGTCTGGAACCGGTCTGAAACCGGTGTGGAACTGGTCTGGAACTGGTCTGGAACCGGTGTGGAACTGGTGTGGAACCGGTCTGGAACTGGTCTGGAACCGGTGTGGAACCGGTCTGGAACTGGTCTGGAACTGGTCTGAAACCGGTGTGGAACCGGTCTGGAACCGGTCTGGAACTGGTCTGGAACTGATCTGGAACTGGTGTGGAACCGATCTGGAACTGGTCTGGAACTGGTCTGAAACCGGTGTGGAACCATCTGGAACCGGTGTGGACCTGGTCTGAAACCGGTGTGGAACCGGTCTGGAACTGGTCTGGAACTGGTCTGGAACTGGTCTGAAACCGGTGTGGAACCGGTGGGGAACTGGTCTGGAACTGGTCTGAAACCGGTGTGGAACCGGTGTGGAACTGGTCTGAAACCGGTGTGGAACTGGTCTGGAACCAGTCTGGAACTGGTCTGAAATCAGTGTGGAACCGGTCTGGAACTGGTCTGGAACTGGTCTGAAACCGGTGTGGAACCGGTGTGGAACCGGTGTGGAACTGGTCTGAAACCGGTGTGGAACTGGTCTGGAACCGGTCTGGAACTGGTCTGGAACCAGTCTGGAACTGGTCTGGAACCGGTGTGGAACTGGTCTGGAACTGGTCTGGAACCGGTGTGGAACTGGTTTTGAACCGGTCTGGAACTGGGCTGGAACTGGTCTGGAACCATCACCAGTTTTAGTCAGGACAGGAAACTGTGTGTGACTGCGACGGGAGGCTGGAAAGTTGTCTTTGGGGAAGGAACCAAACTGATTATTGAAGACAGTGAGTTTAATCTGAACTTTTTCTTCTTCACGTTTGTAAAAAGGAGAAAAAAGTTAAATGTTTTTAGTCTTTAACAAGAAGAAAACTTGAAAAAGTGTTGGGTTGTGAGTTGTGTTTAAAGTTTAAAGCAGTGAAACAGAATCTGAAGTCAGATTTTACATGCAGACGTTTCAGTCTTTTTTCTTTAACTAACCTTTAGATTAAATTAGATAAACATCAGCATCAGCTCATCTAAAATTGAGATATGAACCAACAACTTGGTTAAATCCCAGTTTACATATTTATACTTTAACTTGAACGTGATGAGAAAAATGTTATTTCCCCAAAACAAATAATTTTATGATTCCAGCTGAGTTCCATGTCAAGTTTATGGAAACAAAACACACATAATGAAGAGTAAAAATAAAATGAAACCGTTTATATTTCAGAAACGTTCACTTTTTGATTGGAAATGAGCTGATAAATGACATAAGACATATTTGTGTTTCTGGGCTTGATCAGATCAGGGTCCTCCAGTTTATGTGAGGACAGTTCCTGTTGTGTGAATAGCTTAGGAGGCAAAGTGGACCTGGCTTCAGTTTCCAGACTAATCGTTCATCCGAGTGAGTTTTTATCTCGTCCTTCAGCCTTCATCATTTCATCTCTTTATCTCGTCCTCCTTCAGGTTTTCATGTCGTTCCCTGAAGGTCTGATCAGATGTTTCCATGACTACGTTCTTATTAAATCATTATATTCAGCAGCCGTCGTTCTTCAATGTAAAGTTACTTTACAATCTGAAAATATCCCGATTAAAACTCATTCATGAACCGAGGAAAACACGCTGGAGGTCCCAGACCAGTTAGTGTGAACTGGTTTCTCACTGTGTGACTGGTTCTGGATTCTCCAAACTGATCTTTGGTTCTGGCGTCAAACTTCAAGTTGAATCAAGTAAGTTTATTAAAGTTTATTCTAAAGATGATGTTTGATCCGTAACAGCAACATTTCACCTGATTTCTTCATAATTTCTGACAGAAGACAGTTTTAAAGAAGTCTCATGAATAAAATCAGAAAGTTGATGGATTACTCGGTCTTTTTACGTCACTTCAACATAGTTTAACGTCAGAAACGCACGCAGCTTCTGCAAATGTTGACGTCCACACAACAAAAATAAGAGAAACACATCAAATCTGAAAAAAACGGAGCAGTTGTGGGTGTTTAATCCGGAAATGATCCATCAGGAGAGCAGGTTTTCTGTCCAGGACATAACTCCGGGTTTCTGTCGTCTCTTCTCTGACAGTGTGACAAACTCTGCCACAAAGATCATCTTTGCTCCCGGCACTGAATTAACAGTTGAAGCAAGTGAGTTATTTCTCTTATTAAATAAGAAACCAACATTTCTCTCTCGTCCGTGTGTCGGCCAATAAAAACGCTCAACAGAAAAGATATTTGGATGATGAATTTCATGTATTTCTTTATTGATGAAATGTTTCAGAAAGTGTAAAAGCAGCAGGTTTATAAACCTAGACGAGTCTGAAATGTTTCAAATTGAACGTTTAACATTTAAATGTGTGTTTTCCTGCATGATGATCAGATTCAGAGTGAAGCTCCGTCTGGACTCAGGTTCATGTAGTCTGGTTTTTCACTGTGTGAATGGTTTTGATGACAAAGTGGTCTTTGGCTCCGGCAGCAGACTGACGGTCGAGTCCAGTAAGTTCTTTACCTTGTTTAGAAGAAATGATTCAGTAAACAAACAAGATGAGTGTAGCCGAGGCTTCTCCAGACATCAGGAATGTTCCTCACCAGATTAAACGTCTCTCTGCAACAAGGTTATCATGGTTAACTAAAACTAACGGAAAAACGAAAACTGAAATGGAAAAAACATTTTTATTAACGGAAATAAAAATGACAGTTTATTAAAAAACAATATGACTTATTGACAAATTTGAATGCCACAACAGAAAAACAACTATAATTTACAAAAAACTCAATTAACACTGAAACTAATAAAAACTGAACTAAAACTAAGCATTTTCCAAAAGATAGAAACTAATAAAAACTAGCGAATCTGCTCAAAAACTAACTGAATTAAAAAACAAAAAGTCAAAACTAAATCAAAAGTAAAACTAATTAAGAATCCAAAACTATTGCTCCACGTTTAATCTGGGATTACAGGATATTTTGCAGAAATTGAATTATTAATTTTTCCAAGTTTTCCTTTAAAATGGACAAAAAAACTATGTGATGGTTCAATTCATTTATTGTAATTAACAGCAGGTTTACGTTAGATTGAGACTTCACACATTTAAGCCTCTTGTTCAGTTTTATCATCATTCATTTACTAGATTTAGTTTTAATCAGGGTCCTGTCCGGGATACGAGCTTTGAGTTTTCAAGTCATATTCGGTTCTGGAGCAAGGAAAATTATTTGGTTAAGTGAGTTCTATAAATTATATGTATTACGTGTTATTGATCAGCTAAAGTAAATCAGTAAATTGATCAGATTTTAGGTGAAAATCTTCCAGAAGAATCAATGGGGTTATTGATCAGAGCAGAGTTACTGTGTGACTGCTTCATCTGCAACTCGGAAGCTGGTTTTTGGAGAAGGAGCTAAACTGATCATAGAGAGCAGTGAGTAAAAACTTTACGAAACATTCAGTCTTTTAGATGTGATTTACAATGATGATCAATTAATTTAGTGTTATTTCTCATTGTTCGGAGGTTTGACATATTACAGAAACGGCAGGTTTACTTTTAATTCAGACTTCCCACATTTAAGCCTCCTGTAGAGTTTTAGCATCGATTTACTAGATTTAGTTCTAATCAGGGTCCTGTCCGGGATATGAGCTTTGATTGTCAAGTTGTATTTGGTTCTGGAGCCAGAAAAAATATTCAGTCAAGTGAGTTCCATAAATTATATGTAAGACGTTGTTATTGATCAGCTGTTGGTTCTAAAGTAAATCAGCAAATTGATCAGATTTTAGTTGGAAATCTTCCGGAAGAATCAATGTAGTTATTGATCAGAGCAGAGTTACTGTGTGACTGCTTCACACTGGAACTTGGAGAAGCTGTTCTTTGGAGAAGGAGCTAAACTGATCATAGAGAGCAGTGAGTATTTATAGTTTAAAACTTCATAAATGAATATAAGGAGAAACCTGATGATGGATGTTAATGTCTGGAAGCAAATCCTCCGCTTCCTTGTGATGGTCGTCAGACTTCAACATTTATCAAACGGGAGAGCAAAAAAAAAGGCAAGGAAGGGAAAAAATAAAAAAAAAAAGAAAAAAAAAAAAAAAAAAAAAGAAAATAAAGTAGAAAAAAATTAAAAAAAAAAACAAACTGGGAAATCTTTCTGACAAGAATGGAAAACGGTTGTGTCATCAGATTAAACATCTCTCCGGGATTTTCCACACTTACTTTGCGATTACAGGATATTTTGCAGAAATTAAATTGTTCATTTTCTCAAGTTTTCCTCTAAAATGAGCAAAAACAAACGAGTAATGGTTCAATTCATTTTGTGTAATTAACAGCAGGTTTACTTTTAATTCAGATTTCACATTTAAGCCTCCTGTTCAGTTTTATCATCATTAATTTAGTAGAATTAAGTTTTCACGAAGGGTCCTGTCCGGGATACAAACTTTGAGTTAAGTTTTGGTGGAGCAGAAAGATTATTCAGTCAAGTAAGTTCTATGAAATATTTAAGACATTATAATTGATCGCTGTGGTTCTAAAGTTAATCACGGTTAATTGATCAGATTTCAGTTGGAAATCTTCCAGAAGAATCAATGGGGTTATTGATCAGAGCAGAGTTACTGTGTGACTGCTTCAGGATCAAACAGGAGGCTGTTTTTTGGAGAAGGAGCTAAACTGATCATAGAGAGCAGTGAGTAAAAACTTTATTAACAACATCCAGTCTTTTAGTTGTGGTTTATCATTCCTATGATTTTCTACTTATTCTGAGAAATGAAAAGTAGGATGAGGGAAGATGAAGATGAGGAGTTTAATGACGATGTAGTAGTTCTTTAATTTGTTCAGTCATCATACAACAACACAGAAAGATGCATCCGCCTTCATATTTACGATCACGACTGAAAAGGCTGAAGCTTAAAGCTAACATTGCCTCTCCAAAACTAAATTCCTAACTTAATAATTTATCAATTGAATCGAATTCCCTCCAAACAGAAAAAAATATTTGTAAAGTTACAGGTAGTGAAGTTGCTTTTAATTTTCATTATCCTGAAATATATTAGTAAATTTCAATACATGTGACTTCAGAAACAACAGACCTGCATTGTTAATCTGACTTTCTTCACGTTTTTGTCATACAATTACTGAAGTTATAGTTTAAATGTTGATCCCCACACCTCTACACAGTAGCGCTAACGCTAAGCTAAACTCAGATCAGGTCTTCCTCAGTGGTGAAATCTGACGTCAGTTTTTGTTCACGCTTCTCTCAGCGTGTGAATCTCGGAGGATCGAGACTTCTGTTTGGCAGAGGAACGACTCTGCTGGTACAAGACAGTAAGAAAAACCTCTCTCAGGTTACCGGAACATAATTATCACGTTTTACTCTCGTCTCTTCACTGCTCGGTCTGAATAAATCGTTTTTACAAGCGTAACCATGAAAAATATCTGTGAAGTGTAGCCGATGTGCACGAAGCAAAGCCGGCGTTTACTTCATGTAGCCAATATCCCACATACCAAGAGCCGATTGGTTTAATCTAACCAATCTGACTGGATTGGTAGTTATGTGACCAATCTTCTGGTTGTTTTAACCAAGTTAATCTTTCATAATGATATAAAACACATACATTAAATATGAATTCTTGATGAGTGATTCATTTAATCTCCTGTTGTGTGCAACTGGTCACCAGTAAGTCCAGTTTGGATCTAGTTAAACTCGTCATTCAGGGATATTAGTAAAATGTAAAACTGTTCTTTTAATAAGCTTTAGTAAATATAAACAAATCACAGATTTGAACTTAATATTTATGTAGTTTACTAAAGGTGTTACAGAACAATAACATTATATTAGATGAAAAAAGCCAAACTTTTAATGCTTTTAATGTGAAATGTTTGCTGGTGCAGGAATCCTTACACGTGGAACGTCTGATCCAGAATAAACGTCTTCGTGAACGAGTCAGATTCAGGTTTCCAACGGTTAAATCTCCTTATGTAGACTGGTTTTGGTTCAGAACTGATCCACTGGGTGTCTGGTTCTTCTGGGTCATGGAAGCTTTCCTTTGGAAAAGGAATCAAACTGTCTATAGAAAGCCGTGAGTATCAGTCATTTAAACCCGACATGTTTAAACTTTGACTTCATTTGATCCATTTTTAAAGATAAATGAAAATCCAGTTCTGGATTTCTACCGGTTAAACAATACTTGAGCTTTAGACCTCATTTAGGCTTTATCATCTTTTAATTCATTTATATAAACGTATACAGATGTATATGTTAATATGTGATAACAGTCATTATTACAGTAAATAAATGTAATATAGTTAGTGGGAAGTATTGTTTACCTAAAAGGTTTGTTAGTATGACTGACTGCAGACGTTTATACGATGAAATTCATCAGTAACTTCCGTGTAAATGTTTAAAAAGAAAGCAGTGACACGTTCAAACGTCTGTGAGAAGGTTGGTGAGTTTGAGGTCGTCCTCGGTGAACTGTGTGACTGACGGTTACCAGAAACTGCTCTTCGCTCCAGGAACTTAACTCTTCATCTACAGCAGTGAGTCAGTACAGTTTATCACCGTTAAATCATGAGGAAACAATAAAACACGTGAACAGACGCTTTTAGCCACACAACCAGTCACCTTCATTATGATTAATAACATCCATCATTTAACCCAATAATCCGTTATCTCATGTGTTCAGTCACACGTGTAACGTGTTAGCGTGTTCAGATGTTAACACGTTCATGTTTTAATGATGGATGGATGGATGGATGGATGGATGCATGGATGGATGGATGGATGGATGGATGGATGGATGGATGATGGATGGATGGATGGATGGAAGGATGGATGGATGGATGGATGGATGGATGGATGGATGGATGGATGGATGGATGGATGGATGGATGGATGGATGGGAGGAAGGATGGGAGGATGGAAGGCTACATGGATGGATGGATGATGATGGTGGATGGATGGATGGATGGATGGATGGATGGATGGATGGAAGGCTACATGGATGGATGGATGATGAATGGATGGATGGATGGATGGATGGATGGATGGAAGGCTACATGGATGGATGGATGATGAATGGATGGATGGATGGATGGATGGATGGATGGATGGAAGGCTAGATGGATGGATGGATGGATGGATGGGGGATGGAGGTGGGGGATGGATGGATGGATGGATGGATGGAAGGCTACATGGATGGATGGATGGATGATGAATGGAAGGCTACATGGATGGATGGATGGATGGATGGATGGATGGATGGATGGATGGAAGGCTACATGGATGGATGGGGGGGGATGGATGGAAGGCTACATGGATGGATGGATGATGAATGGATGGATGGATGGAAGGCTACATGGATGGATGGATGGATGGATGGAAGGCTACATGGATGGATGGATGATGAGGGGGGGGATGGATGGATGGATGGAAGGCTACATGGATGGATGGATGGATGGATGGATGGATGGATGGATGGAAGGATGGGAGGATGGAAGGCTACATGGATGGGGTGGTGGGGTGGGATGGATGGATGGATGGATGGATGGAAGGGTGTTTTTGAGCTGAGGATGATGACAGTGTGAATGATGGATGGAAGGATGAATGATGGATGGAAGGATGGATGAATGGATGATGGATGGAAGGCTACATGGATGGATGGATGGATGGAAGGCTACATGGATGGATGGATGGATGGATGGATGGAGGATGGATGGATGGAAGGCTACATGGATGGATGATGGATGATGGATGATGGATGGATGGATGGATGGATGGATGGATGGATGGAAGGAGGGGGAGGAAGGATGGGAGGATGGAAGGCTACATGGATGGATGGATGATGAATGGATGGATGGATGGAAGGCTACATGGATGGATGGATGGATGGATGGATGGAAGGATGGATGATGGATGGAAGGATGGATGGATGGATGGATGGATGGATGGATGGATGGATGGATGGATGGACGGATGGAGGGGTGTTTTTGAGCTGAGGGTGATGACAGTGTGAATGATGGATGGAAGGATGGATGAATGGATGATGGATGGAAGGCTACATGGATGGGGGGGTGTTTTTGAGCTGAGGGTGATGACAGTGTGAATGATGGATGGAAGGATGGATGGATGGAAGGATGGATGAATGGATGATGGATGGAAGGCTACATGGATGGAGGGGTGTTTTTGAGCTGAGGGTGATGACAGTGTGAATGATGGAACGAGGAAACTGATCTTTGCAGCAGGAACTAAACTTCTGGTCCAGCTCGGTAGGAAACATTTGTATTTACGTGGAATTACTGTTGATGTTTGTGTTTACTCCCAGAAATGGACGGAGATGAACAGTTTCTCTGTCAACCAGCAGAAATCCAGGAACAGTTTTTTACTTCCACAATTTAAACAGTTAAAATATTTTCAAACTAATTAACCTGAAGTTGCTGTAATATTAATACGAAGCTGAAATTTAACTCTACATTGGAAGTATTTCACTTAAATGATAAAATACTTTATTGTCCTTCTACAAGAATGTACAGCAGAATTAGAGTGGGCGTCAGGATAAATATGTCACTGGTGAAATATAAACATGCGTATTCATGTATACACACATACCTTTGACTGGTAATGTGTATTTAACTTCTGTACCACTGCAGATTCTCCAGTCAAGTAGTAAAAGTTGAAGCTGAGGTACTTCTCTGTAGTTTTTAGTATTACTGGTACTACAGTGTGACTGGCTCAGTGGGGGTTAAAATCATCTTCGGTTCTGGCGTCAAACTGACAGTTACATCCAGTAAGTGTGTTTTATTGATCATCAAATATTGATCTGGTAGTTCAGTCACATACGTTGACTAAAATGTACTTCAACAGTTGAATTACTCAGAAAACAGAACAAGAACAGTTCTGTTGCCCAAACATGTTTATAACCTGTTTATAACCTGTTTATAACCTGTTTATAACATGTTTATAACCTGTTTATAACATGTTCATAACATGTTCACACTGAGATTTAGAGATTTTATGAAACAACAGACATCATTCAGCTCCATATTACTGACCCAAGTCTAAGACCCGAGTTTGAGACCCGAGTCTGAGACCCGAGTCTGAGACCCGAGTCTGAGACCCAAGTCTAAGACCCGAGTCTGCGACCCGAGTCTGAGACCCGGATCTGAGACCCAAGTCTGAGACCCGAGTCTGAGACCCGAGTCTGAGACCCGAGTCTGAGACCCGAGTCTAAGACCCGAGTCTGAGACCCAAGTCTGAGACCCAAGTCTGCGACCCGAGTCTGAGACCCGGATCTGAGACCCAAGTCTGAGACCCGAGTCTGAGACCCAAGTCTGAGACCCAAGTCTGAGACCTGAGTATAAGACCCGAGTATAAGACCCGAGTCTAAGACCCGAGTATGAGACCCGAGTCTAAGACCCGAGTCTAAGACCCGAGTCTAAGACCCAAGTCTGAGACCCAAGTCTGAGACCCGAGTCTGAGACCCGAGTCTGAGACCCGGATCTGAGACCCGAGTCTGAGACCCGAGTCTGAGACCCGAGTCTGAGACCCAAGTCTGAGACCCGAGTCTGAGACCCAAGTCTGAGACCCAAGTCTGAGACCTGAGTCTAAGACCCGAGTATAAGACCCGAGTCTAAGACCCGAGTATAAGACCCGAGTCTAAGACCCGAGTCTAAGACCCGAGTCTAAGACCCAAGTCTGAGACCCAAGTCTGAGACCCGAGTCTGAGACCCGAGTCTGAGACCCGGATCTGAGACCCGAGTCTGAGACCCGAGTCTGAGACCCGAGTCTGAGACCTGAGTATAAGACCCAAGTCTAAGACCCGAGTATAAGACCCGAGTCTAAGACCCGAGTCTAAGACCCGAGTCTGAGACCCGAGTCTGAGACCCGAGTCTAAGACCCGAGTCTAAGACCCGAGTATGAGACCCGAGTCTAAGACCCGAGTCTAAGACCCGGGTCTAAGACCCGAGTCTAAGACCCAAGTCTAAGACCCGAGTATAAGACCCGAGTCTAAGACCCGAGTCTAAGACCCGAGTATGAGACCCGAGTCTAAGACCCGAGTCTAAGACCCGGGTCTAAGACCCGAGTCTGTGAAACCAGTACATGGTTCAGGTTTGTGTGGTGAAGCTGAGAGCTGTGTGACTGACTCTGGAGGACTAAAGCTCGTCTTTGGACCAGGAACCAGAGTAATTATTCAGTCCCGTGAGTCCATTTTCATTATTTGACATTAAACCAGATTTTGGAAGTATATCACATTCACCTGAAAACAAAAAATTGTTCTGTTTTTCTGAATTAACCAGATAATTTTTTTAAACAAAAAATAGATAAAAATGTTCTGTTTTTCCTGTGAAAATTATCTCGTTAATTCAGAAAAAAACAGAACGTTGTTTTTTCAAGTGAATGCGATACACTTCTGTAGTTAATGGCACATTTTACTGTAAGTTAAAAATCACATTTCTTAGACATGTCAATCAAACAATCATCAAAACCTTTAAAAAAAAAAGAGAAACTTGCATCCATAAATTGATTTTCTTCTTCACCACATTTAACGTCCGCGTAAAAGGAGACAGAAGATGAGATATAAAATCTGTTGGAGGTGAAATGGTTGGCAGTTGTTGCTGAGGTTTCCTCTGATGTGCGACTCAGACTGGAGCTCAGAAGATGGTGTTCGGATCAGGAATAAAAGTCTCCGTGGAAACCAGTGAGTCCATTCCTGTGATAAAATAACATTAAATCTCTAATCACCTTAAAGTTTTACATTAAGGGACAGTTTCAGGGGAAATGACTGAATTTAAAGCTCATGTTTAAAGTTGGGTGAACTCGCAGTTTAAAACATGAAACTTTACAACTTTAACACCAAACTCTGAAATATTCACAGTTACTTACATTATTAATTAATAAAGCTGTCTTTATAAAACAGCTTCAGTTAGCCTGGGATGGCACATTGACCCAAACAAACTGGACAAACTTGGTATTTTCTGAAATAATCCAGCAGTACGTCGTTCATTCTGACTGGAGAACGTTGCATTCAGGGACAACAGGAAATAACGGAAATGTAAAACAAAGTTAAGCTCTGGTTGTACGACCAGACGTCGTGCGGGACTTTTGGCTGAGGTCCACATCGCTGTGTGACACAGGCTGGAGTCTCTAAACTCCTGTTTGCAGCTGGGACCGAACTTCGGGTAGAAAAACGTGAGTCGCTTCATCTCATTGGTTCATTTGATCTCGTTTATGCAGACGTTCAATTTTCAGCTCCATAAAGCAACAACATGAACATTTACAGAACAGGACAGTCGACTCCAGGTAGCAGACACGTCTGGGACCAGTCCGGACCACTTCTGCTGCTGACGGCTGGTGTTGGCAGGTGTGTGGACCAGATCAGGTCCCAGCCTGGTGGGGATTATGGAGGGTCTCCCGGGGTCTTAGGAACCCTGCCTGGACACAGATGCTAGCAGTTTCGCTGTGGACCACCGCTGGTGTTCATGTGGCTGAGCTTTAGCAGATAGTTTAGGCAACGCTGCAAGTCAAGGCCACATTTGGGCCACGTTTGGGCCATGTTTGGGCCACATTTAGGCCACGTTTGGGCCATGTTTAGGCCACGTTTGGGCCCTGTTTGGGCCACATTTAGGCCACGTTTGGGCCATGTTTAGGCCACATTTAGGCCACGTTTGGGCCGTGTTTAGGCCACGTTTGGGCCCTGTTTGGACCACATTTGGGTCATGCTTGGGCCATGTTTAGGCCACGTTTGGGCCATGCTTGGGCCATGTTTAGGCCACATTTGGGCCATGTTTAGGTCACATTTGAGTCATGTTTAGGCCACGTTTGGTCCCTGTTTAGGCCACATTTAGGCCAAGTTTGGGCCATGTTTAGATCACATTTGGGCCATGCTTGGGCCATGTTTAGGCCACATTTAGGCCACGTTTGGTCCCTGTTTGGGCCACATTTGGGCCACGTTTGGGCCATGTTTAGGCCACATTTAGGCCACGTTTGGGCCATGTTTGGACCACATTTGGGTCATGCTTGGGCCATGTTTAGGCCACGTTTAGGCCACATTTAGGCCAAGTTTGGGCCATGTTTAGGCCACATTTGGGCCATGTTTAGGTCACATTTGAGTCATGTTTAGGCCACGTTTGGTCCCTGTTTGGGCCACATTTAGGCCACGTTTGGGCCATGTTTAGGCCACATTTGAGTCATTTTTAGGCCACGTTTGGTCCCTGTTTGGACCACATTTGGGTCATGCTTGGGCCATGTTTAGGCCACATTTGGGCCATGTTTAGGTCACATTTGAGTCATGTTTAGGCCACGTTTGGTCCCTGTTTAGGCCACATTTAGGCCACGTTTGGTCCCTGTTTGGGCCACATTTGGGCCACGTTTGGGCCATGTTTAGGCCACATTTAGGCCACGTTTGGTCCCTGTTTGGGCCACATTTGGGCCACGTTTGGGCCATGTTTAGGCCACATTTAGGCCAAGTTTGGGCCATGTTTAGGCCACATTTGGGCCATGTTTAGGTCACATTTGAGTCATGTTTAGGCCATGTTTGGTCCCTGTTTGGGCCACATTTAGGCCACGTTTGGGCCATGTTTAGGCCACATTTGAGTCTGTTTGGGCCAAACATTTTCTTGGTATGTGGGGAGGAACTGTGGTTCTTGTGAATCTGTCATTCTGTATCAAACTAATAGATCAAATTAAAACATCCCACGTAGCCTGACAGTAATCAGTGAAGAGAAATCATTTATTAAAACACAAGCTAAACCAGCTCAGTGGAGTGAAATGTTTACTGGTAATACTGGTTTTTGTGAGAGGAATATTTCCTGTGTGACTAACAACAACTTCAGAATCATCTTCGGCTCTGGAATCAGACTGATTGTGTCTTCAAGTAAGTTTATTTCTGAGATTTTATTAGGTTTGAATTAAAAATGACTGAAGAAGTTAAATTTACGGAAAACTTGATGGCAGCCAATCAGAAAGCAGAATTCCTTCACACGTTTCAGATGAAACATTCAGAAGATTTGTATCATTATTTATTATCTCAAAGCTCTTCATTATAAAACACATCTAAATTATTTCTGCATGTCTAAAGGTTTTAGCCGCTCTGTTGGACAGTTACGTGTTTTTCTGTCTGTTAGAGGCAGTTTTCCCTAAAACGGATCAGCGAAGACTTGTTTCCTGGATGAATTAAAAAGAACGAGTAAATCTGTAGGGAGGACGATGTGAGGAGCTGAGCAGATCTGTCTGAGGAGTGAATAGATCGTGAACATGACCAGAGGCGACCAGAACGCGTCTGGTCGTGTACGGAAACCAAACGAACGTTCAAACATTTCCTGTGATTTAAACCGTTGGACTCTGGATCCGGTTTCACATAGAAACTCTTGACTTCAGCTGATGCTGGAAGTTCGTGTTCTCTGTGAGGAGAATGAGAACGGTTGTTGTGTGGTGCGTTCAGGGTCCAACATGCTGGGTGTGTTGCTGGTGAAGCAGAGTTTCTGAGCAGGTTTCCTTCACGGTGTGTCTGCGATCGACTCTGGACCCGGTTCTGTGGGTTTCGGACCAGAAGTTCTCCTCAGAGGTGGTGTCCTCAGTGTGAACTCATGGATTCTTTCTTTTCTTTCTTTCAGAGGAAGAGATCGAGCCTAAATATTACAAACTGAGTAGTGAAGAGACGGATACCACGGTGTGCCTGGCCACTGGCTTCACCAGAAAAAATGCTACAGAAATAGCCCACCGGGACCTGTTCGACGGCACGCAGCCCGGCCGGATCTTTCCGGATCTCTCCACCTTCAACCAGGTGGCTATAATGGGAGAAGGACACAACTGCCCAGGTGAGCAGGAAGTGCCAGGATTCTGGTCTTCACGAGATCTGAAGTTTCTGAACTCAGCTTCCCGTTGATGATCTACGTAATTATGTTGAAGAACGGTTCCCTGAATAATGACGCTAACGTTCGTGTTTTCCAGAATCCAGTGAAATAAAACCGTGCAAGGAGGAGCTGGAACCAGGTGTGTGTTCACCCCGACTGAACGCACGGTCGCACCTTTCACAACCGGTTTTATCTGGTTTAACTTATCTGTTGTTGCTGTTTTCAGATTCAATTGTGAACCTGGCGTCTATCACCATCATCGGGCTCAGGCTGATCTTCCTCAAAACCATCGTCTTCAACGTCCTGATGACGTGGCGGCTGTGGATCAGTCACTGTGAGTCCCAAATGCACCAATCACAGATCCCGTAAACCTGGAGCGCCGCAGGTCTCCACGTTTACCTGAAATACGCCCAGCACCCCCGTCTGGAACGATTTAGTTTCAGCTGTTAGCAAAGTTAAACAGAAAGAGACAGACAGCAGTTAAAAGACGGGCTAGATTACATAAATTACGTAGATTATGTAGATTATGTAGATTATGTAGATTATGTAGATTATGTACATAACAGATTACATAGATTACATAATTTACATATATTGCATGAAATACATAAATTACGTAGATTATGTAGATTATGTACATTACATAGATTACATAAATTACGTAGATAACGTAGATTATGTAGATTACATAGATCACATAGATTACATAGATTACATAATTCACATATATTGCATGAATTACATAAATTACGTAGATTATGTAGATTATGTACATAACATAGATTACATAGATTACATAATTTACATATATCACATGTATTACATAGATTACGTAGGTTACATAGATTATGTAGATTATTTAGATTACGTGAATAACTTAGCCGGAGTGTCAGAAACCAGACGGATATTTTTTAAACTTTTACCTCAAACATTAACAAGAGAAGAAGAGACAAAAAGCCAGTCTGGCTCATTTGAAGCCTCCACCAAAATCATTTCAAAATAAAAGCACCAGCAGGGCTCCTACACTAACTAATTCATAGGAATGTGAGAGTTAAAACAGCAACTCATCGCCACATTTACGAAAATCCACTCTGGGAAAACTAAATATATTAAACATAACTGGTTAAAAAACTCCCTGCATGGTGGAAAACTCTCATGTTGGCAGCATGTCGTCATTTATTGGGCGAATGAACAACGAATATGATAAAAATGAAAGCATGTTCATCACAACTCAGGGATTTTTAATTTTACATAACACGTTCAGTGTACACACATTTAAAATATTTTAATTTCATTGAGATAGAAAATTATCTTAATTACTGAACAAAGTATTAATAATGTTTTCAAAACCTAAATTTTCCCTTTTTCTCCACAAATATGTTTAAAAACGGTCTTTCCTTCGTCATCGTGCTCTCCAGCTTCATAAGGAAAGAAAAAGTCTTTTTCTATTAATAGTAAAGAGTGAAAAACAAGCTAATATTCTTAGTTTTGACTTTTTTTTGAGGCGTTTTTGCTTTCGGTGGTGGAGAAGAGAGAGAGAAATACGTGCAAGTATCAATCCGATACTTCAGCGTATCAGTACTACCGATGTTTGGCGGGATGTGAACGCAAACATAGAAAACTTCGTGTCTGTTTGCCTCGGGTGACTTGCCTAGTAAACAAAGGTCAAGTAAATAAATGAATAAATATTTTATTTGTAAATGGCGTCAGTTTGAGCAGAACTTTGAATGTCGGGACGAGTCTCAGAGTCGGGTTCCTGACATGGACACGGTTTACAGGAGTCCAGGTTCTCCTGGTCAGCTCTGATGTGGAGCACGAAGTCCAGGTGATTGTCTAGTTCTTACTAAACCTGTTCAGACCCAGACTAGCTGATGGTTTATAAACCACGTCTCAGACCGTAGATTTTATCCACATGTTTCTCATTTAAACCTGTTCAGACCCAGACTAGCTGATGGTTTATAAACCACGTCTCAGACTGTAGATTTTATCCACATGTTTCTCATTTAAACCTGTTCAGACCCAGACTAGCTGATGGTTTATAAACCACGTCTCAGACCGTAGATTTTATCCACATGTTTCTCATTTAAACCTGTTCAGACCCAGACTAGCTGATGGTTTATAAACCACGTCTCAGACTGTAGATTTTATCCACATGTTTCTCATTTAAACCTGTTCAGACCCAGACTAGCTGATGGTTTATAAACCACGTCTCAGACCGTAGATTTTATCCACATGTTTCTCATTTAAACCTGTTCAGATCCAGACTAGCTGATGGTTTATAAACCACGTCTCAGACCGTAGATTTTATCCACGTGTTTCTCATTTAAACCTGTTCAGACCCAGACTAGCTGATGGTTTATAAACCACGTCTCAGACCGTAGATTTTATCCACATGTTTCTCATTTAAACCTGTTCAGACCCAGACTAGCTGATGGTTTATAAACCACGTCTCAGACTGTAGATTTTATCCACATGTTTCTCATTTAAACCTGTTCAGACCCAGACTAGCTGATGGTTTATAAACCACGTCTCAGACTGTAGATTTTATCCACATGTTTCTCATTTAAACCTGTTCAGACCCAGACTAGCTGATGGTTTATAAACCACGTCTCAGACCGTAGATTTTATCCACATGTTTCTCATTTAAACCTGTTCAGACCCAGACTAGCTGATGGTTTATAAACCACGTCTCAGACTGTAGATTTTATCCACATGTTTCTCATTTAAACCTGTTCAGATCCAGACTAGCTGATGGTTTATAAACCACGTCTCAGACCGTAGATTTTATCCACATGTTTCTCATTTAAACCTGTTCAGATCCAGACTAGCTGATGGTTTATAAACCACGTCTCAGACCGTAGATTTTATCCACATGTTTCTCATTTAAACCTGTTCAGACCCAGACTAGCTGATGGTTTATAAACCACGTCTCAGACTGTAGATTTTATCCACATGTTTCTCATTTAAACCTGTTCAGACCCAGACTAGCTGATGGTTTATAAACCACGTCTCAGACCGTAGATTTTATCCACATGTTTCTCGTTTAAACCTGTTCAGATCCAGACTAGCTGATGGTTTATAAACCACGTCTCAGACTGTAGATTTTATCCACATGTTTCTCATTTAAACCTGTTCAGACCCAGACTAGCTGATGGTTTATAAACCACGTCTCAGACCGTAGATTTTATCCACATGTTTCTCATTTAAACCTGTTCAGACCCAGACTAGCTGATGGTTTATAAACCACGTCTCAGACTGTAGATTTTATCCACATGTTTCTCATTTAAACCTGTTCAGATCCAGACTAGCTGATGGTTTATAAACCACGTCTCAGACTGTAGATTTTATCCACGTTTCTCATATAAACCTGTTCAGACCCAGACTAGCTGATGGTTTATAAACCACGTCTCAGACTGTAGATTTTATCCACGTTTCTCATTTAACCTGAGACCAGACTAGCTGATGGTTTATAACCGTTTTCCATTTAACCTGTTAGACAGACTAGTGATGGTTTATACCGTTAGACCGTGATTTATCCATGTTTCTCATTTAAACTGTTAGCCCAGACTAGCTGATGGTTTATAAACCACGTTAGATGTAGATTATATCCACATGTTTCTCATTTAAACCTGTTAGACCCAGACTGCTGATGGTTTATAACCCGTCTCAGCCGTGTTTTTCCTGTTCTCATTTACCTGTTCAGACCCAGACTAGCTGATGGTTTATAAACCACGTCTCAGCCGTAGATTTTATCCCACGTTTGTCATTTAAACCTGTTCAGACCCAGACTAGCTGATGGTTTATAAACCACGTCTCAGACTGTAGATTTTATCCACATGTTTCTCATTTAAACCTGTTCAGACCCAGACTAGCTGATGGTTTATAAACCACGTCTCAGACTGTAGATTTTATCCACGTTTCTCTTATAAACCTGTTCAGACCCAGACTAGCTGATGGTTTATAAACCACGTCTCAGACTGTAGATTTTATCCACGTTTCTCTTATAAACCTGTTCAGATCCAGACTAGCTGATGGTTTACAAACCACATCTCAGATTTTATTCACGATTCTCATTTAAACCTGAAACAAAGACAAATGCGGAGAAATGTGTTGGTTTTAAAAACTGTTCATCTTTAGATGAGTTAATTTACGGATGAAAATATTTGGATCAAGCAGGAAGACTTTTCTTTATAACTAACGAAGATGTTTCAGTTCACAAATTAAACTTGTTTTTCATGTTTGTCTTGCAGAGACTCGGCAGGAAAGTGCCAAGAAGACGACACGGAGATGTCTTCCTGAGCGAGACGTGGAGGTCCCTGATCTTCATCATATCTTATATTAACCGTTTAACGTCCTCGTGACTCAGACCTGACCGCCGGCTGTCCTGCAGCTTCTCAGCTACTGATTACTTTTTATCATATTGTTTTTCATGAAGAAACAAATGAATGTTTTTCTGTAAATACGATCAATCGTTTCCTGCTGTGAGACTTTTTGTTTGACGATGTTATAATAAAACGTAGAAACAGATGCAGAGTTGCTGGTTTTATTTACTCTTGAACATGTGATGATTTCTCTCCGCTGATACAAATCATACTTTTACAAATAAACATGTAATCTACAGGAGGTCTGGACCACACGATACCAAAATCTTTCCTGTCGATACTGTACCAGTAGTTCATAGTACTTTTTCATTAATACCGATTCTTTTTGGCCCTTAAAAGAAAATCCCATGATTGTACAGTTATCAATGATATCTCGAATCCAGGGGCGATAACAGATACAGTCGTCCTCAAAATTATTCATTCCCTCCAATTACAGAAGAAAAAAATTATCTGTCAGTGAAATAAGTTGTAATTTACAAAATTAGTAATAAATAAAAATTCAATGAAAATCATGACATTGATTTTGAATTTTGGTTTGAAAGAAATATTATATACCTTCAAAAAATAAAACAAGTAAACAAGCATGATGGGGCTCCGAAGCTAAAATGTTGTTGAGCAACACTTTGAGACAATCACTGCAATCAGGTGTTTCTGTAACATCCAATCAGACGTCTGCACCTGCTGATACACACTAAAAACTGCTGGGTTAAAAATAACTCAATTATTTTATAACCCAACTGCTGGATCGATATAGCACCAACCCAGCAGCCGTTAATCTGACCCAACACGGGTTGTGCATTTTCACCCAGCTAGATTGGTTACACATTTTACTCAAGTGCTGGGTCAAATTAATTAACATGTTGGGTTGTTTTGACTATGACTACGCATACTTGTCATTTGCCCTGTCTAAATTCTGCAACAGGTTTCTTAAATTATTTTTCACACCAAAGATAAGATAAAAAAAAAGATAAAAATAAGCTGAAAAAGAAAGCTGGTTCTGGGGTGGGGATAAATCTGGAGGCGGTGGGGGTTGATGAAAAAAAAAAGAAGGAGGAGAAGGAGGAGGAGGAGGAGGGAGGCTACTCCCCATCCCAAAAAAAAGAGGAAGAAGAAAAAGGGGGGGGTGGGGGGGGGGGGGGGGCGAGAAGGGGGGAGGAGGGGGGAGAGAAGGAATAAATTCCAGCAAGCAACAAAAAACAAAAAAAAAAAAATAAAAAATATTTTATATATAAAAAAAAAAAAAAAAAAAAAAAAAAAAAAAAAAAGAGCGATAAAAAACCTCCGATTAGGATGAAGGAAATATATATATTATAATCCCAAGTAGGAACTCCTGTTTTCTGCATCTGAACCAGCTCTATGACAGAGTATATTTCTCTGTGAAGAGTCAGAGACTGAATGCTGGCTGTAGAAACCAGTGATCTGACATCAGTGCTTCAGCAACTATGGCAGAGACTTTATCTCTGTACTGTTCTTCACACTCATGGTGCAACTTTAACTTTAACATTCAAACTGAGCAGAATTTTTCTACAAATTTATAGGATAACAATCATAAAAGGTTAAATTCCTACTGCATTTGCATTTCCCATGAGCCTTTGTGGTACAGATGCATTGAGTTTTGAAAATAGCCCCACCCCCTCTAACAGAAGTGCACCCAACCCAACGGCTGGGTTAGAAAATAACCATGTCATAACCCAGCAGGTGGGTTGATGAAATAACCCGGCATTTTTCGGGTGTGGGTATGTTGGTCCACTGTTCATGGGGAAGGTGCTCTAATGCAGTGGTTCCCATACTGGGGGACGAGACCCCCAGGGGGGGCCCAGCCAGGCTAAAATGTATGGTTTTTGTACTTCTAACAAAAAATGGGCATATTCTTTAAAGTACTATTAAACAAATGAGTTTTGTACAGTTTTTTTTTATTGTCATTTTCTACCACAATTCAAAAGTAATTCTTTAATTCATGAAATTGTTATTTTGTTACTTTCTATTTATTATTAGTTTCTTGTTATTTCAATTCAATTCAACTTTATTACAGACTCACACTCCAAAAATTCATAAAAATATATAAATAAACAGACAAACAAACAGCCCCAAGACAAGTAATCACAAGACAGTTCAGATACACAAAAGACGCTATCAGTCCTCCATCAAACTGATAGCAGACACGACTCAGGGCAACATCAGCTAACGACACCACCATTTGATTTGTAGACATGCTAAGGTGATGGATAAAACTGTGCATTAGCTTACGCCGCATGGCATGAAACGTGCTCACAAACATCTCACGAGCACGAGACCGTCTCAGCCTCCTCAGCAGTACCCGTAGAGAATCATTGTCGGCCACATGCAGCCTCTGTATGCTTCTCTGTTTAAAAGTGGACCAAAGATGAGCTGTATACAAACTTGTGCAATATGAATTAAACATTATCTTAACTTTGTCTGTGCAGGATCCAAATTCACGTGCCAACGTGGTTGCCTGAGCATATAATGTCCTGTATTGCCTATTTATATTCACATCATCAGACAAATCCTCCGTCAGAATGTGCCCAAGATATTTGATTCACTTGTTACCGTCAGTGCTGCATCAGACAGGTAAAAACCAGGAAAACCTTTGTCCTCTTTAGATCTAACTATCATAATCATACTTTTACCTGCGTTGTGTTTTATATCATGTTCCAGTTCCAGTGAATTTTGTCTTTTCTTTAATTGGAGGGTGTGGATATGATATTATGTAGGGAAAACATGAGACAAAATAACATTAAGATAATGTAAAAAAAAAAAAAAAATTTCACCCGACAAACATGTTTTATTAATTGTTCATAAAAAATCAACAACTGCTCTCGTTCACATTTTTCAGTGCAGTGGTTCATATCGACCAAAGATGTGTCTGATAGTCAGACTAGATGGTTTCTGTAGGTTACCATGGCGACTACAATGCAGTCTGGGCTGCTTACGTGACACATTTATAACAGGGAGAAGAAAATGTGTCAACGCAGCGAGGAAGTGTGACACAGTTACCAGAGATGGTGACGGTTCTACTTCTTTACTCAGTAATGCAACAACAAAATCATACAAATGTTAAAATTACACCATATAACAATATATAAAGCACAAATAAATGATGAAAATAATGAGCCGATGAGTAAAATCACTTCACATGAAACTGATTCAGTTTTACATGCAGATGATTTAACAGAATCACATGAGAATAAAACCACACGTGCATAAAATAGTAATAAATAAATAGTTCCATTACAACTAGTTAAATTGTGTTTGAGTTACTTTTTAAAAGATGATTTGCTACGGATGCTTCTGACAGGTGTGAGTGTGTTCCAGCCGGAGAAGCTGTAATGATCAGCTCTTATCATAAGTTTTGTGTGGTTTAGGCACGACCATGTGACCTGTGCTGACTGCACGAGTGGAAATGTCCACATCGAAACCCTAAAAATTCCATCTGTTCATGAAAAAATGTGGTGTACCATTCCATAATGGCATAATGCGTAAACATCAGAAGACAGTATTCGGATTTATTGTCCAGCGTTAAGCAGGATGATTGCTGCTGCTTTCCAGTCACACTGGTGCAGAAGGAACTCTGAAGGATTAATCTGGCGACTCTGTTCGTACAGATTTAAGTTTTTAAGGTGTTTTCCAGCAAAACTCGACCAAATAACAGGGCAATACTCTAAATGTGACAAGACAAGTGATTAAACGTCATCCATGATGATGATGATGATGATGAAGACGATCCCAGATTGTTTCAGCAGGTCAAAGCAGTCAGTAAAAACTGTAATACAAACTGTAAAAAAAAAAAAACATTTTTAAAAACATGTAAAAAAAAAACAGTAATATTCCAGCAGCTGGGGTGCCAGAAAAATACCATAAAATTACAGAGAAAAACTTTCTCATAAAAATACAGTAATTTTCCATAATAAAAATACAGTTTATAACTTTGAAAATAGCCCCGCCCCTTTGTTGTTCATGCATGCGAACCTGAAATAACTTAATAAATTTAGTTTGAGTGAGAGTTTAAACTTGTTTCAGATTAGAGAAGGGGGGGGGGGGGGGGGGGTTAAGTTGATTTGACTAAAAAAAACAATAATAATAATAATCCCCAAACCAAAATAATTAAGTTAGATCGATATAAAGAAATCTTTAATATCAACTACAGCCCAGATTCTCTTTTTAGAGTGTAAATGCATGAAATTACCAAAAACATTTTTCTTTTGCTGTGAAGAAATATTATCAGAAAATGCACTGAAAATGTATTTTAACATTCTTTTATGTGAAATGAAATGGCATCATCTTTAGAAAATGGAAACTTTGTCTTTTTACAGTTACAGGCTTTTTGTGTTATTTCATGTGAGACTTGTGAATTCACAGCCTATTTCCATAAGTTTACCATTATTATTCCGTTTTTTTTTTTTTTTTTATTGGGGGGGGGGGGGGGGGGGGGGAAATATCACAGAAAAATCTGTGATATTACAGTTTTTTTAAACAGTGCAGGTTTAGTTAGATCTTATAACCTGGTGTGATGGCTTATAAAAGAGGTTTAACATCTTATTCTCCCTCATTAGAGGTGTTTCCACACCCAGGGTTTCATTTCCATCTGCTTGGTGTCTGATCAGCCGTCCTCCATCAGCAGATTCAGTCTGTGATGGTCTCTAGTTCTGCTTTGGAAGTGGAGGGAATGAGACGGAAGCCACGTTTCCATGGAAACGGTTTCCTTTCTGAAATGAGACTCCAAAGCTTCTTCAGTTCAATTCAATTCAACTTTATTTATAGAGCCCTTTTAAAGCAACCACAGTTGGAACAAAGTGCTGCACACAACAAGCAAACAGTTCAAACAATTCCAAAACAATTTAAAAGAATAAAACTAGAAATAAATGAGTAAAAATAATGTAAAATAAATCAAACCAACAGCTAAAACAAACCACACTAAAACAGAGTCTCGTGTTGCGTTGGAAGCCAAAGAATAAAACAGGTTTTAGGACGAGTTTAAAAACGGACAGTGATGAGGATCATCTAACGGGGAAGGGGAGCTCGTTCCCATCTGGATGTTTCTGACATGCAAAATCCTCATGGAGGTCTGAACACGGATCATCACGGTGGGGGTCTCTGCAGGACTTCAATCCAGCAGCAGCTGGTCCTGCTGCAGATCAGACCGTTTGACTTAAAACCAAACTTCCTGCTGCTGTTCGTTGTCACCACCATCTTCCAGAGTGAGGACACGTCACTCGTTCAAATCAAATCAAATCAAATCAAATCAAATCAAATCAAATCAAATCAAATCAAATCAAATCAAATCAAATCAAACTTTATTTATAAAGCCCTTTTCATTCCATTAAAAGACAACACAAAGTGCTTGACATAATAAAAACAAATGCACATTCAAATAAAAATCAGCCTTCACACATTTATGAAATGCACACACCCACCCCCCCCCCCCCCCCCCCCCAATTCGACACATGACCACCAACCTCTATTTTCTGTCTCTTAGGTGAACAGGTATAAAACCATCCGGTGTGACACTGCTGTGAGGAAACGATATCTTGGGGATCCATTCACACCAGGAGCCGGCCCACCCTGGCCACATAGGGCCCAGCTGCAGGGACAGGGACCCCCCCCCCCAGATCAGGACAAACCAGGGTTCACACCACAGCCGCAGGACCATGCAGGACCCCAGACACCAAGAAAAGGGCATCCACCACAGCCGTTACCCCCCAGACTGAGCAGGCAAAGCTCCCAGAGTGAAGGATCCCCATTAGGAAACACTGGGGGACATTAAAAGAGTTTAGGGTTAAACCAAAACAAACAAAAAAAAAAAAAAAAAAATAAAAAAAAAAAAAAAAAAAAAAAAAAAAAAAAAAACGGGGGAAAAAGAGGAGCTAATCATCAATACTTCCATACTGGCAAGAGAGAGAAATGGGCGACACTGGTGACGTAAACGTTTAGTTTAAAAACGTTTAGTTTTTTAGTTTAGTTTTTTAGTTTAGTTTTTTAAACGTTTGTCAGACGTAAGAACGCAATCTGGCACCTTTCTGATCCAGCATTTAGAATATTCAGAATATCGCCATCGGTCTGGGAGAGAAATATTCTACCTGTGCAGAGGAATGAAATCCTGTCAGTTCAGACAGTTCCTACTGGTACAGGCAAGGCGGTTTAGACCGGTTCAGACTGGTACAGGTGATGCAGTTCAGACTGGTTCCGGCTGGTGCAGGTGAGGCGGTTCAGACCGGTTCCGGCTGGTACAGGTGATGCAGTTCAGACTGGTTCCGGCTGGTGCAGGTGAGGCGGTTCAGACCGGTTCAGACTGGTACAGGTGATGCAGTTCAGACTGGTTCCGGCTGGTGCAGGTGAGGCGGTTCAGACCGGTTCCGGCTGGTGCAGGCAAAGCAGCTCAGACCGGTTCCAGCTGGTGCAGGTGAGGTGGTTTAGACCAGTTCCGGCTGGTGCAGGCGAAGCGGCTCAGACCGATTTCAGCTGGAGCAGGCGAGGCGGTTCAGACCGGTTCCGGCTGGAGAAGGCAGGGTGGTTCAAACAGGTTACGGCTGGTGCAGGTGAGGCAGTTCAGACCGGTTCTGGCTGGCGGCTGTAGCTCAGGTGGAAGAGCAGTCGTCTTTCAACCGGAGGGTTGTGGGATCGATTCCAGGCTTCCCCAGACTACATGCCGAAGTGTCCTTGGGCAAGACACTGAACCCCAAGTTGCCTCCTGATGTGCCCATCGGGGTATGAATGTGTGTGTGACTGGGTGAATGTGATATGTAGTGTAAAGCGCTTTGAGCGGTTAGTATGACTGGAAAAGCGCTATATAAGTACAGTCCATTTACCATTTTGGTGCAGGTGAGGCGGTTCAGACCAGTTCTGGCTGGAGTATGTGAAGTGGTTCAGACCGGTTCTGGCTAGAGCAGGAGAGGCAGTTCAGACCAGTTCCAGCTGGTGCATGCGAGGTGGTTCAGACGAGTTCCGGCTGGTGCAGGCGAAGCTGCTCAGACCGGTTTCAGCTGGAGCAGGCAAGGCGGCTCAGACCGGTTCCGGCTGGTGCAGGGGAGGTGGTTCAGACCAGTTCCAGCTGGAGCAGGCAGGGTGGTTCAGACGGGTCACGACTGGTGCAGGTGAGATGGTTCAGACTGGTTCCAGCTGGTGCAGGCAGGGCAGTTCAGACCGGTTCCGGCTGGTGCAGGTGAGACGGTTCAGATAGGTTCCGGCTGGTGCAGGTAAGACGGTTCAGACTGGTTCCAGCTGGTGCAGGTGAGACGGTTCAGACCGGTTCTGGCTGGTGCAGGTGAGACGGTTCAGACCGGTTCCGGCTGGTGCAGGTGAGGCGGTTCAGATAGGTTCCGGCTGGTGCAGGTGAGCCGGTTCAGACCGGTTCCGGCTGGTGCAGGTGAGACAGTTCAGATAGGTTCCGGCTGGTGCAGGTAAGACGGTTCAGACTGGTTTCAGCTGGTGCAGGCAGGGCGGTTTAGACTGGTTCAGACCGGTTCAGACCAGTTCTGGCTGGTGCAGGCAAGGTGATCCAGACCGGTTCCGGCTGGAGCAGGCCAGGCGGTTCAGACCAATTCCGGCTGGTGCAGGCCAAGAGGCTCAGACCGGTTCCAGATGGAGCAGGCAAGGTGGCTCAGACCGGTTACGGCTGGTGCAGGCGATGTGGTTCAGACCGGTTCCGGCTGGAGCAGGCAGGGTGGTTCAGACGGGTTCCGGCTGGAGCAGGCAGGGTGGTTCAGACGGGTCACGACTGGTGCAGGTGAGCTGGTTCAGACCGGTTCCGACTGGAGCAGGTGAGACGGTTCAGACCGGTTCCGGCTGGTGCAGGTGAGCTGGTTCAGACTAGTTCCAGCTGGTGCAGGTGAGACAATTCAGACCGGTTCTGGCTGGTGCAGATGAGGTGGTTCAGACTGGTTCCGGCTGGAGCAGGCGAAGTGGTTCAGACCGGTTCCGGCTGGTGCAGGGGAGACGGTTCAGACCGGTTTGAGCTGGTACAGGCTAGGTGGTTCAGACCTGTTCCAGCTGGAGCAGGCAGTGCGGTTTAGATTGGTTACGGCTGGTGCAGGTGAGGCGGTTCAGACCAATTTCGGCTGGTGCAGGTGAGCCGGTTCAGACTGGTTCCGGCTGGTGCAGGTGAGGCGGTTCAGACCAGTTCTGGCTGGTTCAGGTGAGCCAGTTCAGACCGGTTCCGACTGTTGCAGGTGAGGTGGTTCAGACCGGTTCTGGCTGTTGCAGGTGAGGTGGTTTAGACCGGTTCCGGCTGTTGCAGGTGAGGTGGTTTAGACCGGTTCCAACTGTTGCAGGTGAGGTGGTTTAGACCGGTTCCGGCTGTTGCAGGTGAGGTGGTTTAGACCGGTTCCGGCTGGTGTAGGTGAGGTGGTTTAGACCGGTTCCGGCTGGTGTAGGTGAGGCGGTTCAGACCGGTTCTGGCTGGTGTAGGTGAGGTGGTTTAGACCGGTTCTGGCTGGAGCAGGTGAGGCGGCTCAGACCGGTTCTGACTGTTGCAGGTGAGGTGGTTTAGACCGGTTCCAGCTGTTGCAGGTGAGGTGGTTTAGACTGGTTCCGGCTGTTGCAGGTGAGGTGGTTTAGACCGGTTCTGGCTGGTGTAGGTGAGGTGGTTTAGACCGGTTCCGGCTGTTGCAGGTGAGGTGGTTTAGACCGGTTCCAACTGTTGCAGGTGAGGTGGTTTAGACCGGTTCCGGCTGTTGCAGGTGAGGTGGTTTAGACCGGTTCTGGCTGGTGTAGGTGAGGTGGTTTAGACCGGTTCTGGCTGGAGCAGGTGAGGCGGCTCAGACCGGTTCCGACTGTTGCAGGTGAGGTGGTTCAGACCGGTTCCAGCTGTTGCAGGTGAGGCGGTTCAGACAGGTTCCGGCTGTTGCAGACGAGGCGGTTCAGACTGGTTCCGGCTGGTGTAGGTGAGGCGGTTCAGACCGGTTCTGGCTGGAGCAGGTGAGGCGGTTCAGACCGGTTCTGGCTGGTGTAGGTGAGGCGGTTCAGACCGGTTCTGGCTGGAGCAGGTGAGGTGGTTCAGACCGGTTCTGGCTGGAGCAGGTGAGGCGGTTCAGACCGGTTCCGGCTGGTGTAGGTGAGGTGGTTCAGACCGGTTCTGGCTGGAGCAGGTGAGGTGGTTCAGACCGGTTCCGGCTGGTTTAGGTGAGGTGGTTCAGACCGGTTCTGGCTGTTGCAGACGAGGCGGTTCAGACCGGTTCTGGCTGGTGTAGGTGAGGCGGTTCAGACCGGTTCTGGCTGGAGCACGTGAGGCGGTTCAGACCGGTTCTGGCTGGAGCACGTGAGGCGGTTCAGACCGGTTCTGGCTGTTGCAGACAAGGCGGTTCAGACCGGTTCTGGCTGGAGCACGTGAGGCGGTTCAGACCGGTTCTGGCTGTTGCAGGCGAGGCGGTTCAGACCGGTTCCGGCTGGTGTAGGTGAGGCGGTTCAGACCGGTTCCGGCTGGTGTAGGTGAGGCGGTTCAGACCGGTTCTGGCTGTTGCAGACGAGGCGGTTCAGACCGGTTCTGGCTGGTGTAGGTGAGGTGGTTCAGACCGGTTCTGGCTGGAGCACGTGAGGCGGTTCAGACCGGTTCTGGCTGGAGCAGGTGAGGCGGTTCAGACCGGTTCTGGCTGGAGCAGGTGAGGCGGTTCAGACCGGTTCTGGCTGTTGCAGACGAGGTGGTTCAGACCGGTTCTGGCTGGAGCAGGTGAGGCGGTTCAGACCGGTTCTGGCTGGAGCAGGTGAGGCGGTTCAGACCGGTTCCGGCTGGTGTAGGTGAGGCGGTTCAGACCGGTTCCGGCTGGTGTAGGTGAGGCGGTTTAGACCGGTTCCGGCTGGTGTAGGTGAGGCGGTTCAGACCGGTTCTGGCTGGTGTAGGTGAGGCGGTTTAGACCGGTTCCGGCTGGTGTAGGTGAGGCGGTTTAGACCGGTTCTGGCTGGTGTAGGTGAGGCGGTTTAGACCGGTTCTGGCTGGAGCACGTGAGGCGGTTCAGACCGGTTCTGGCTGGAGCACGTGAGGCGGTTCAGACCGGTTCTGGCTGGAGCAGGTGAGGTGGTTCAGACCGGTTCTGGCTGGAGCAGGTGAGGTACAGTATAACTGCAGGATGTTCCTGCTGCCACGGCTGCGTCCCACTTCCACATCATCATGTTGGTGTGAAGCCGAGCTTCACCTCCAGGATGTGGATGGGAGATGAAACCACTCTGACTCCACTTCCACTCCACCTGCTTCCGTCAGCGAGCAGCTTCACGCTCTGATCCCTGAATCTAACCTACACACAGGAAGTTTACACACAACTGCATCGTTCTAACGTCGGTTCGTTCTGCTTTTTAGGTTTGTAGTCTGGTTTGTTTCCAGGTCTGATTGTTCACATTCCTCATAACAACCGTAGATCAACGGTAAATTATCAGCTCCAACACGTGCACGGCCCAGAAATCAGCCTGTCACAGTTATCATCCTCACGAGGAAATAAAGCTGCTAATGTTGCTGATGGATGGAAGCAGAAGAACATTTATACATAATACAGCAGGGCAAGTTTATTTGTACAGCACATTTCATATACAGGACAATTCCAATTAATTCCATTAAAAGCATTTCAGCCGGGTGCAAAGGGAAAAAATACTAAGAAGAACAAAAGAGTAGAAGCATGACTTGAAATTAAAAAGAGAGAACAAAACAGATTTCAACTTTAGAATGAAATCTATTTAAATGCAGCTGAGAACAGGTTGGTCTTTAACCTGGATTTAAATAAACTAAGAAGGGATGTCCGATATTATCAGCCCACCGATATTATTGGACAATATTTGCATTAAAATGTGATATTGGAAAATATCGGTATCAGTTTTTTCGGGCCAATATTTTCAAAAATGAAATCTTGCGAGATTTTGTTAGTGAAATAGTGAGATAATGTTCATCAGCGTTGGTCCAGCATGTAGAAAAGTCCCTGTTATCCTGGAAGAACTTCATTTCCCAGCATTCCTTTCTGAGTCATATGACTACTGAGCAGCTGCTGCTGCTACAGACTGACATGATACCTGCTAGTATCTGATATATACTAGTATCTAATACCTGGTAGTATCTGATATATGCTAGTATCTAATACCTGCTAGTATCTGATATATGGTAGTATCTGATACCTGCTAGTATCTGATATATGGTAGTATCTGATACCTGCTAGTATCTGATATATGGTAGTATCTGATACCTGCTAGTATCTGATATATGCTAGTATCTAATACCTGCTAGTATCTGATATATGGTAGTATCTAATACCTGCTAGTATCTGATATATGCTAGTATCTGATACCTGCTAGTATCTGATATATGGTAGTATCTGATACCTGCTAGTATCTGATATATGGTAGTATCTGATACCTGCTAGTATCTGATATATGGTAGTATCTAATACCTGCTAGTATCTGATATATGGTAGTATCTGATACGTGCTAGTATCTGATATATGGTAGTATCTAATACCTGCTAGTATCTGATATATGGTAGTATCTAATACCTGCTAGTATCTGATATATACTAGTATCTAATACGTGCTAGTATCTGATATATGGTAGTATCTAATACCTGCTAGTATCTGATATATGGTAGTATCTAATACCTGCTAGTATCTGATATATGGTAGTATCTGATACCTGCTAGTATCTGATATATGGTAGTATCTGATACCTGCTAGTATCTGATATATGGTAGTATCCGATACCTGCTAGTATCTGATATATGGTAGTATCTAATACCTGCTAGTATCTGATATATGGTAGTATCCGATACCTGCTAGTATCTGATATATGGTAGTATCTGATACCTGCTAGTATCTGATATATGGTAGTATCTGATACCTGCTAGTATCTGATATATGGTAGTATCTAATACCTGCTAGTATCTGATATATGGTAGTATCTGATACCTGCTAGTATCTGATATATGGTAGTATCTAGTACCTGCTAGTATCTGATATATGGTAGTATCTGATACCTGCTAGTATCTGATATATGGTAGTATCTGATACCTGCTAGTATCTGATATATGGTAGTATCTAATACCTGCTCGTATCTGATATATGGTAGTATCTAATACCTGCTAGTATCTGATATATGGTAGTATCTGATACCTGCTAGTATCTGATATGTGGTAGTATATAATACCAGCTAGTATCTGATATATGGTAGTATCTAATACCTGCTAGTATTTAATATATGGTAGTATCTAATACCTGCTAGTATCTGATATATGGTAGTATCTAATACCTGCTAGTATCTGATATATGGTAGTATCTAATACCTGCTAGTATCTGATATATGGTAGTATCTGATACCTGCTAGTATCTGATATATGGTAGTATCTGATACCTGCTAGTATCTGATATATGGTAGTATCTGATACCTGCTAGTATCTGATATATGGTAGTATCTAATACGTGCTAGTATCTGATATATGGTAGTATCTAATACCTGCTAGTATCTGATATATGGTAGTATCTGATACCTGCTAGTATCTGATATATGGTAGTATCTAATACCTGCTAGTATCTGATATATGGTAGTATCTAGTACCTGCTAGTATCTGATATATGGTAGTATCTGATACCTGCTAGTATCTGATATATGGTAGTATCTGATACCTGCTAGTATCTGATATATGGTAGTATCTGATACCTGCTAGTATCTGATATATGGTAGTATCTAATACCTGCTAGTATCTGATATATGGTAGTATCTAATACCTGCTCGTATCTGATATATGGTAGTATCTAATACCTGCTAGTATCTGATATATGGTAGTATCTGATACCTGCTAGCATCTGATATATGGTAGTATCTAATACCTGCTAGTATCTGATATATGGTAGTATCTAATACCTGCTAGTATCTGATATATGGTAGTATCTAATACCTGCTAGTATCTGATATATGGTAGTATCTAATACCTGCTAGTATCTGATATATGGTAGTATCTAATACCTGCTAGTATCTGATATATGGTAGTATCTGATACCTGCTAGTATCTGATATATGGTAGTATCTAATACCTGCTAGTATCTGATATATGGTAGTATCTAATACCTGCTAGTATCTGATATATGGTAGTATCTGATACCTGCTAGT